>APFE030177953.1:360414-373416 GCA_000404065.3 Pinus taeda
ATATATGGGCCATTTAAAAGAATATTTAACATTTTTAATGTTGCAAATCCATACCAACTTTAACCTAAACATTGATTTGGAATTTATCATTTTAAATTCACATTCACAAAATTACTGGAGAGTCGACGGTAGGTGCAAAAGACACCAGCTATGGCGGCTACAATGCTGGAAAGAGCACGTGAGAGGCTGTTAGTAATGAAGCACTCTTGAAATTTATTTTTTTACTTTGTTAATGGAGTCGCTGGCACAAATATGCTTCATTAAAGAGGCATTTAGGTCAGGGCTACTGGTGAGGACCAGTGCTAGCAACGATGATGGGACAGAAGGGAGGCCGGAGATCACACAGCGGGACGGTTGCATGGTTGGCTGAATGGCCATTGGGTATGGTTATTTTCTCTAAGGATTATTAAATAATCAATGGTTTGGTAAATATTGCTCGCTATCCTGTCACAAGAAGCTTTAAAATGTTGCAGAAATATTAAAAAGCTCTGAAAAGTTTCAGAAATATAAATTAAAAGTATACAAAGAGAACAAGCCATTGATGAGGTACGTTGTCCAAGAGATGGAGTGTAGTCACCGGAGTGCGATAAGCAGATTATGTACGTCGGCGGGTGGCGTACCAGTGGCTTTGAAGGTTGAAATATGACGCTTTCAAACTATTTTACTCTTTTGGAGTTTTAGGTGATTTTTTTTTTTTTTAATTGCGTTATTTTGTTGTTTAAATTTATTTTAATATAAAAATAGAATAAATTGGATTTAAAACACTCTAACCATATAAAATTAGGTAACCAAATTTTGAAGTATTTTTTTTTAAATCATGTTTTGTTGTTTAAATTTATTTTTATTATAAAATAGATTAATTTTTTAAACACTTGAATCAGCAAATTTACTAATTTCAAATTTATTATTTATTCAACCAAATTCTCTTTAATCTTCTAGAGAAATATTTTTAAATTAATATATATTTTTACTATATTGTTTATGGAGGTCACAATTTTAGAGGGAAAATCATTTTTCATCAGAATGTGGCTATTTTCCCTTCATAGAATCACACTATAGGGGTGTGAATCTTTTTTTAATGGTGTAAATAGATTTATCACCACAAAAACCCCTAAGCACCCAGAATCCTAAAGCTTGACAGCTATAACCACCAAATTTCCTTAAATTTCTGCCTAACTTTTATCAAAATCTTACCAAAATTTCGACTACTTTCCAAAAAATATTATATACTCCTTAGACCACTTTTATTTTTACTATGCCCAATTAATAAACATGTGCATGTTGTAATAATTACTATGCTCTATTGTTTTGTCACTAGCCTTCTTCCATATTTTTCCATATTTTTAAGGTATGGTAGGATGACATTAAAGTTAACAGAGATGGACAATGATATATCTTGCTAGATAGTCTCTCAGTATCATTTCCAACATTGTTTGAAGACATTTTTTTTTCTCAACCTTCCATCTACCATACTTAAAATTTTGACACGTTATAACATTAAATTTTTGTTGAAATAAATATAAATTAATTTAATATTATGTAAATTAAGAATTAAATTAGAAGTTAATATCTGGAACCAGATAGCCACCATATTTACAATTTTCAAAGTTTGAGCATTATAACATATTAAAAAATGCTGATAGTTTATAAATGAGAAATTTAAATTAAATTAATTATAAAAGAGTATAATATAGTAAGCCATCTCTTAAAAATGACTCCACATAATACTTGTTTAGCGAAAGCGAAAATAAGATTATTATCAACTAATTGAATTCACATAAACTTACTTATTTACCCTCACTGATCAGAATTTATGACCTTTAATATAAATCTCTACTTGTCAAAATTAGAGATTAATTTTTTTTGCCTGATCAAATTCGAAGCCCAGATCCACCTCCACCAAAACAACCCGTGTGCCCAGCCTCGGATGCCTTTATGATGCTAAAACAGAGACTCTCTCTGGCCAAAGCCTGGGATGCCTTTATGATGTTAACACAGACACTGATAGACACTGATAGCTAATTAAAAAGTATTGAGCCAACTAAATATATTGGGATCTTTGGGTTGTGGAGAATTTACTATTCACACTTTTAATTCTAAAAAAATCTCTTTTCTATTCAAACAAATTAGACCCAAAAACATATGAAAAAATGCTACCAAAACATAAAATAAATAAACCTAACAAATCACACTGAAGAAAATAGGCAGAAAACCTGCCCAAACATAAAAGAATAGACCGGACGAATTAGACCGTTGAAAAAGAACCTACCCAAACATAAAATAAATAGACCGAACAAATTAGACCCAAGAAAATATGCAGGGCGTGGGCTATGGCGTATTTATGAGTTGTCTATAATGCGACTTTTTGGAGATTCCGGTGACGGAATTCGGCGGAAGAAATGAGGTTAAATCTTGATTTTTAGTAGTTAAAATGATTTTTTAACTGCATATTTGGATTCAGCGCCCTGAAAAACCCCTGGGAGCCATTGATTGTGCAGAAACTAGCTATCAAACTTGGGATTCCAATGAATTGTTGCCGGATTTTGACTGGAAAAATCCGCCAAAAAAGCTTTCAAAAAGTCGCGTTATAGACTACTGCTAAAATAAATGGACTACTGCATACCGCTCTACTTTGTCTTGAACAACATCAATTAAATATACTTCCACGTCGTGTCTCTTACGCTGTCAGCGTTTTGTCTTGTCTTTGTCTCGGCATCTGAAATATGGCTTTCCCTCGTTGGGTGGTCTTCACATCTGGCATCCATTAAATTAAATAAATCGTTGGGTACATCTTTTAGGGTGTCAGCGAATGGATGGTGGAGGAATTGTATGGTATGCCTGTGGCCGACAATAAATGTACTGTGTATTGACTCCACACGCAAAAAGATAGATTCGGCGACCATGAGTCAAAAGGCAAAACCCGTGAAAACTATTCATAACCAGGGATGGAATTTGACGAGCATTTTGCTCATTATAAGGCTTTTTACACGTATTTGATGGTTGGAATTTGTCATTCCCCATTTTGAGTGACGTGTCTGGAAGAGTAAAAGACGGATTTTTGACATTTGGAACTTTTTCCAAAACGTTTTTATGCACCAAATATTCGGAACATATATATATTTATTTATGTATATATACATAAATAAGATATACATGTATATGTATGAATTAATAATTTGTTTCCAAATGTATTTCTCTTATTGGATGGTTGGAAGTTGGTGGTACATTCTTATCCCTTTTTAAGGTGTCATATATTTATATTTTGTATCAAACATTATATTAGATAATGTCATAAATTATCTCTGAATTTGCATGGAACTTAATCTTATTAGGCATTTAAATATTCATGTTGCATAATGTAAATTGTTTGCTTTAAATGATAATTTAAATATATGAAATGGAAAACCACCAACCGTTTTACCTTGCACTGATTATATACTTTAAATGAGCAAATTTCAAATGTTCAACACTTTTTATTGAAACCTCCACAATTGAGTTTTTTCAAATTTTGGTTTTTTCCTTAAGATATGAAAATTTTCAACATAATTATTTATTGAATGGTAATTTTTTAATCAAAACTTTATTAATGAAGGGTTAATTTATTATGAGAACATCACTCTTGAAGGGCAAAATTTTTAATATAATGTTTCTTGACGGGAAACATAAGGACCCAAAACGTCAAAAAAAAATTGTATGACGAGTAAAGAAAAATCCAAATTCCTACCCTGCTCATAACCCTTCAAAATATGCCAAAGCATCTCATTCAGAATCCTGGTCCTTGAAAATATCTCTATAAAATAAGTCGTATTATAAGAATTACGTTTTCCCGTTTGGAAAGTTATTGAAATTTTGGTCATATTTTAAAAAAAATTAGTATGATTTTTTTGTTAATTATGAATTTTTGTTAATTTAAGTAAAAATTGTTAAAATTTATAATTTTAGATGTTTTAGAAATTTTTAATAGTGTAGTGAATTTATTTTACTATCAAAAAAGCTATGGAATTTTGGTCATATTTTGAAAAAATTTAGCATGAATTTTTGTAAATTTAAGTAAAAATGTTAAAATTTATAATTTTAGATGTTTTAGAAATTTTCAATAGTGTAGTGAATCTATTTCCACCATCAAAAACATGATCCAAACACAAGCTCTAAAATTTCCAATTATTTTTAACTATCCAAACTCTTTAAACTACTAAAATATCTTATCGCTGACAATGTACCCTGTATTGACTCACAAAGTGACATATAGAGATAAAGGCATCCTACACTTGGCGTGGAGGTGTTCTAGGTGGGCCACATAACTCAAGGGAAAAACACGTGAAAACAAGTACGATTCCAGTCATTCATGTTATATGGTACCTTCAAAATATGCCAAAGCATCCCATTCCAAAATCCCGGTCCTTGAAATTATCTATCTTATAAAATAGAAATTTGCGTATCCTATCTCCATATGCCTCGTTGCGTGTGGAGTCAATACACAGTACATTTTGGGAGAAGCCTATTTCCACCCCCATTACAAATTTAATGCGCCCTGACATGCTGGGGCGATAGGCAGATATAACGCGGGCGTTTTTTTTTTTCTCTGGAAAACAGCGCCCGTGTTATATCTGCCTATCGCCCAGCATGTCAGGGCGCATTAAATTTGTAATGGGGGTGGAAATAGGCTTTTCCGTACATTTTGGGCCATAGGCGCACATTACAATTCCACTACCATTCATTTTCTCAGAAGACACGACGCTGACACCGTCAGAGATGTACCCAATGATATATTTAATGGATCGCAGATGTAAAGTTAAGTCTATTTACCTCATGAAATTCCAAGCCTAGGTCCAATAAAGTATATTTTAATGGATGCCAAAACAAACACTGAAAGCGTAAGAGATGGCAACTTGCGAGGCTTATTTACACGGCAACTCTTAAAAACAAGTCACTAAGCCAATGATTGGCTTAGTGCATGAAAAGATTAACAGACATGTTCATGCATCATCATGGTTTCTCTGGCAGCAGTTAGAGATCAACTCAAGCATGGTTTTTCTGGCAACGTTCAGTACTCGACTCCTGCGGTTCCATCATTGCAACTTTATTTATCTGACTGCACTGCTTGGACTTCAACCCTTCATTCAATATGTCCACATACATTCATTCAATGCCCCAGTGCCTGTCCAACATTTCAAATTAGTAAGTGCCGCCCAAAATTTTGAATTCAAATTGGGTAGTCGCCCCCGACATAAATGAATAGTCCCACTCTATTTCCATTTTCTCGAGCCAGAAGACGCTACCCGTATCCCTAATGAGAAATGTGTCAACCGTAATTGAAACATTGGAGTCGGCACTCAAGCTCATGCGCAAGCTACAGTGGAAATTTGTGTGTGCCCAGGGCTTCGAATTTACAGCACTCGGTCCCGAAAGCGAGTGAAATGCATTATAGAGGAGTGAGGAAGCGTCCGTGGGGAAAATACGTGGCGAAGATAAGGGATTCGACGAGGCATGGAGTCTGTGTATGGTTGGGAACGTTTGAAACGTGAGAGGAGGTGGCCATGGCTTACGATCAGGGTTCCTTCACCATGAGAGGTTTCAACACCATTCCCAACTTCTCCCTTGAAATTGTTTGTAAGTCTTTCAAGCATCGTCAGGCCCACACTGGTTTAGCTAATCCACTTACTTCCAACCTGTTGTGTTGTACAACAACCCCCAACTATAATATGAAATGGGTCCTTTTTAGATTTATGAATAAAATTGGTATCAACTCATCATTCTTCAAAAGGTTCGAAAGAAACAATACACTATAAACATTTTCAGTAAACATAAATCGGTCTTATAAAATAAATATATAATTCTTTATTATTGCGATAAAGCGATCACAAGATCACATATCGCAACAACAAAGGATGCATAACAAAAAGACCCATTGGTTCACCCCGATCTGACAAGTGAATAACTATCGGATATCAGGAAAGGCAAGCAAGTGTAACAAAAGGCCCTCTCACTTTTCTCCGATGTGATATCACTATCGGCGATCGGGGAGTATAGCACACACACATTAAAGGCACCCTTTAAAAACTCCCGATGCGAATAAGCTGTATCACTATCGGTGATCGGGGATTTTGTAAGGACACATAATATACCACTCAAGCATTTCTCCGATTCCGATTGTAATAAAGCTAAGCGCGAATTTCAAAAAAGATTGAAAAGGCTTGGATATATCATGTTAGATTAATAAAAGCCTTTCCGTTCCCGATAGCGATTCACTTAGTGATTAACCGCCAAAAATCAAAGCCATGCTTGAATGAATCATTCGGTGAATAAATGATATGATGGACATTTAAATGATTGACAGATTAAAGTGGCCAATTAATGGAGCAGTTATGCCAAAATCTCCTCAGAGATTTTATCCGCGGCACTATTATTTTAATCCTGTATTATTCATTAATTGATATAACTCTTTCATATTTAGACTCGCACCACCTATTCTTTGTATTACGTTCATTTTATCTCCTGCATAGAGCTCCGCCGAAGCAACAAATTTAAGCCAAATGGGGAAGAAATCCAAGAGATTTACAGCAGCTTCAGCTCCTGCAGTAACAGGACAATCTACCGCTGATCCAGGACCAAGTAAAAAATGATTGATTTCAGGCACTCCCTGTCTTGACCTCGGCAACACTAGCTGGCAAAGCATCTATAATCTAGTTGAAGCTAAAGAGCCTGAAACGGTATTAGTACAAGTTACTGCATTGTCAACCAGAAAGTCAGAGGCTACTCTAAAGGATTTAGCCGACTCCTACCTACACCGAATAGCGGCTCGAGAGAAAATTCTTCCGTATACAGATGTAGTGAGGTGGGCAGTTGAGGAAATCCCTGTTACAAATAGAACATTCTGCACAATCGACGGGAGAGTCTTCGGCTCGTTTCAACCTAATGATTTGAGACAAATGTACCATTTGCCTGAACTACAGAAGAGGTACAACAAAGCATTTCTGAAGAAGTTCAGGGATGAAAATGAAACTGAATCAGCACCTATTCAGGAATGGAGACAGAACCTCGCAAGACACAAGCATGAGTCCTCGGGTAAGTACTCTGTCGATTCATTACGTTCTCCCTATTGTTACGCTGGGGCGATGATGTGTAGGATTTGGGGATTACATGATTCCTCAAAATTCTCAATTGAGATGATTCCTTTAATGGAAGCGGTAGTCAATAGTGAGATAATGGATTGGGGAAATATATTATCTGATAAGTTAGCCACTGCTATTTTTGAGTTTAGAAATAAAACTCGCATCGCCGATAGGTCTATTCCTCCGTTTTATTATAGTGCCTACATTTTAGATACTCTTTGTTTCAACTCTGAATTTCTTGTGCTGGGGTGGAGATGGACTCCACAAGACCCCATGCCGATTCACATTTATCACTAGAAGCTGTGGAAAGCCCATTATAAGGACCACCTGTATCAAGTTTGTAATGGTTTTATGTTGCCCATTTACTATGCCATTTTTGACAAGCCTGCTCCGAAGATTTCCTCACAAGCAGAAATTGACCTAACCGCTCTAGGAAACTGGTTCAGAGAGGATAAATTCACATACATAAGAGTTTTCGGCAGCCTTGCCAGGCCTCATGTCCTTTCCTTGTACATACCCGACAAGCTATTGGCTAGAGAATTAGCCTATCAGATTACGTCCGCAGAAGCAACCAAAACTCTGAGGACTTCAAAGAAGCAGGTTTGGCCTCCTTTTCCTTTAAGGTGTGGTGTTTACACTCTGCATGACTATAAGCATGCAGAGAAGGAAGCGGAAAAGATAAATATGCTAAATCTCGCCACCATTCCTAATAGGCGATTTGACCCAAGGAAAATCATCTATAATGTACTTGAACAGGAAAAACTCACAAAGTTCGAACATAAAGAAGACGATTTTGATGACTTATTTTTTTCGGCGGAGTCATTATTTCAGGTCCAAACAATAGCTAAAATGAGATATAACGACGAAGGGTTAGTAGAATTCAATAAACTCAGAGAACAGAGGTTGCAAACTCTGCCTCTGGATTTACTAGCTACTGCCCCGACGACACAATCAAGCGAGCCTGAACAATGACTCATCGACCAACCTCCTGCTACATCAAAGATTCTTGAAGAAGTCCAGAGGAAAGAGCAGGAGGAAGTACAGAGGAAAGAGCAGGAGGAAGTATGAAGGATTGAGCAGGATAAGGGTAGCGAGGATGTGAATGTGGATACCCAGATTGATCCGAAATTGCTCCAAGAATGGCAGCAATTTGACTCCATCATAAGCAATCTGGAAGGCTCAAAAGGTGCTGATACACCCAAAGCAACAGATACACAGGATACAACGTCCACAAAGGTTCCAAGTGAAGGAACCAGCGGCCTACCCCCTAGTACAGACTTAGAAATAATTCCAAAAGATCCCTCGGATCAAATTATTTTGCAGGTGAAGGATATACCTCCATTAGATGTCTTTTACAGCCCAAAACACAGGGCCATAGTAAAATGACAGCGGAAAAGGAGAAGGCTTGATCAACCTTCCCTGTTCCCAGAATAAACAAAGACAGCCAACGTAGTTTGGAAAGAGGAGTTTGATCCTTCCGATGACCTAACGAAGCTCTCCCAGTATGCCAGAGCCTATTTGGCGGCCACCATGGACAAGGCATCGAAAGTGAGTAATTTACTAAAAGAAAAAGACCAGGCAATTATTTTGTTGCAACACACAGCGGTCGGAAGCACAACAGAAAGTTGAACAATTAGAACAGCAATTGTCAACACAACAACAATTAAATAATCAACTGAATAAGCAGTTACTTGAAAAAAACATAGAGTAGATTCAAGCACAATTCAAAAGCAGAAAGAATTATCAGAAGCATTGGCAAAATTGAAGACAATGAATGAACTAATGGCGAAAACAAAAGATGAGCAAATTGCTCAACTATCACTTCAAATAGAGAAGTTCAAGAGTCTTCCACAACTTGCCGATTTCATAACAGAAGTGTTACAGATTAATAAGGCATTAGTGACACAGATAAGACTATTGTGTCATAATATTTCTCAGGTTGAGCCCCTTTGTGATATAACAACATCAATAATCGATAAATCAGTTGATGCTAGATAGGATTTAGAGCAGGCCGATGAGACCTTGACAGATTTTCTTACTTGGCAAGACACCAATGAGGGACAGGCAGCAAATCTGCCCATGATCCTAGAATCACATAAGGAAATCTTATTCTTGGAGTGGCAGTCCCAGTTGATGAAGGCAGAGAGAGAAGTTTCTAGATGCAAATTATCCACAAGTAACTTGATTGAATTAATCAATAACACTCTCTATTTATCTAATATGATTTCACAATGTACACCAGGTAAATTGCTATCGGCTAAAACATTGGAGCAAGCATGTAATCAGGAGCTGGAAAAGAATGAAAGGTTAATTGCAGGTACTCAAAGTTTAACTTGGGACACTTATTGGTTGTTCCTAGTAAAACCATACAGCCAGAGAGCCGACCTCAAGTGTCTAACAGATGCAATCGGTTGTATCATTCCCGATATACACGATGCCACATACTCGGCTCAGCTCCATTCTCGTCTCAGCCGCCCTCAAGAAGTGGAACCGATGCTAGCAATTTGCCAACTCAGATCAAAGGGAAAACAGCCAGAGTGATGAATCATGCTGCCGAATACCAACAAACTTGCTGTGGAGATGATATTCAAGATCCAGTTGTACCAATCAAATAGCATTTTATTTTTGTAATTAGTTAGTTTAATTAAGTATTTATAGACCCTTTCATGCATTTAAAAAGGGTCCTCAGTTTTTGTATAACACTCAAACCTGGAAGTTGCACTACTGTACTTCCGGTATATTTTTTATAAAGACTGGGCCAATTATTCCAAATTTTGACAACGAAGCTTTTATGTGGATGTGCACTATTGCCTTTATATGAAATTATCTCTGAGTTGAAAGAAGGAATTCGAATTGCGATTGATATTGGGAATAATTTACAGCACATATGGTACTACTATCTATGATTTGAATTCATTCTTTTTATGTGAATTGTTATTTGATTACTCTTGCTATTATTGAATATATGTATGTGTTTTCAACAGCATTCTTTATATTTTTCACTATTGGATGTTTAAAGGATGTTTTTCTTTTAGTCATACATGTATCAGTAATATATAAAAGATATGTGTAACAATGTTTTATTAATTACTTTGTTCAACTATTTGAACAAAGCAATTATTTTATGAATGAATATCTTTGTGTATCAAATAGAGTCATCTATATGCTTATTTATGAACAGAGATTATCAAACGTTGCACTTAGAAATAGAAATTTCCCAGGATAGAATAATTATTCATATTTTCGCTTTTTAGATTAAGTCATTCATCCATTACCACTTATTAGAAAACAAATCACTCATCCATCCCCTTTTTATTCATTATTAGGAAACTGGTCCCATTATCTCCAGTCGGAGCCACCATACCAAACGGAAAAGGAGCTGCATTAAGGTCTGGACCGGGTGGTTTTCCCCGATGTTTTTGCAACGATTTTCGAGGCATCAACACAACCCCAACTTTTCCACCGGCTCCTCTAAAATCTCCTCAACCACATCTAGTAGCCAACTTTCCAACTGCCACAGCCAGATCTAGCAACTCGATGAATATCATTCCAGTACTCCCACCTCGGCGCTTGAATTGAAAATAACCTATACGAGGAGGATAAATGTGGTAGTGTCATGGATTGCATAATAACATATGGCATACAGGTTTGATGGTAACTCACTATTTCTACCTCTGACAATGGACTTTGAAAAGATGCCCATCCTATATGTAAGAAATTTGTGTTTTAAATATTTTTTGAATTGCTAACTCGGGATCTTGAAGTCAAGACTTTTTACTAAATGTCTTTGCCAGATACCTTAGAGATGTAACTGTTGTTGTACTTAGCTATTGTCTAACAATTATAACAATTAGTGAATTCCATATTGTAGGACATATGTTGGAAAGTCAAATTTTCGTTGTTTCTAGAATTTTAGAGTTGACCTTTCCTGTATTATTATAAAACCCTGACCATTGACAGCGATTTCTAAATTACCGAGTGTTGTGGGGTGAAGTTTGGGGGTGGATCTTCGAATCAAAACATCTCTTCTTGTACATCGCATGGTAAATCATGCTCAACTTCTTTGTAGTGAACCATTTTGTGGGAACATGTTCCATTCTTATTTAATTGGAGCTATTCTTCATTCAAAGACTCTTCTGCCCAGACAATTGTAGGTTCTGCAACTAGCTATTTGAGATAGTCGACAAAAATTTAGATTGTTGCACCTAGATATGAATCCTTTCATCTCATCAATTAAGTGGATTGCTTTTGTGAAAATGTGTTTCCTTATTGGTTTGGGATATTTGATTTTTGCCATTTGCCCTGAGAGAAGTGAGGTGCACTCTATAGCCAGGGTTGCAGGGGACATTGAATGTGTGTCACGTCACTTGTATAAGGTTAATAAAATAAAATGAGAGAAAAGCCAATGTCATATGTGTAGAAATTCCATGAAAATTCTAATATGCTTGAATGAACAAAATCTGAACCTAACTTGTAACTCAAGATGCAGAATATAAAAACACTTGTTTTTCTAGGGAACCCAACTAGGAAAACCCTCTGCTTGATTAAGAATTTTATTGATAGAAGAATGAGCAATAGATATCTTACAAAAACAATCTTTTTTCAATAGGAACCAATCTGGTTTTCAATTCTTGTACTAAGTTGAAGCACTCCTTGCAAGACTTTGATCACTGCTTCCCTCTTTCCTTGCACAAGTCCCAAGGAAATTCTCCTATAAATTTGCGCACAAGCCTCTCTTTGTATTCTGATCCTCTCACAAGTTCACACACACAAACACAAATCTGTGTTCTCTACTACCTTGTGTCACCAACTCGTGCTCACAAGACAATTGAATATCAATGTGCCTTGATCCTTGAGGGATTGCTCAGACATTAAGGCTCGAAGCCATTACAATAAATACTCATTATGAACTCAATACATCACATGCAGGGATTGAACTCATTTGGGGGCGATAACAAGTTAACAACATTTATGCCAACCACTTGAGCTAAATCTGGTTGATGTGTGTATGTGTATAAGTTACTAGATTTCAGATTTAAATTTGGATATGGATCCACCAGTATTTTAAACATTAATAATTTGTTACTACATTACATTAAGTCATTTTATGAACCATGTCACTCTTAACATGTTACTTTTAAGATTACTTACTAATAACATGTATGTGCTTTATAAAGTTTACATTTAATTCAATTATGTACAATGGCAGTGGTTTATAAAAATTACTTTAATATATTTAAGAGCCTAATTCAAAATTCCACAAAAACAATTGTTGAACTTCAAACTCTCTCAATCCCCTCTTAAGGTCATATGTGAGGAGATGCTAACCTAAAGGAAATATGCTACATGTCACTACCAGAATTGAAAAATGAAAAATTAGAAATGGAGTTTCTTCAAGAGTTTCATGATTTGGTTTTCTCAATCAGTGGTTTAGGCTTCTCTAAATCTATGGATCCCATTTTTGGTGCAGTCAATTTTATGGAAAGACCATGCAAAGTTCACAACATTTGCTTAAGAAGTACTGCCCAGCTGTATGAATTATACAGTTTGTCAGAGCTTCATAATGACAATGGTTTGCATTGTCCATTGTGAACAAATAATGAGTAGAAATATTAAAAAGATTTATGAATAATTAAGTAAATGAAATATAAAAAATGTATCTTACTTGGGACAAGTACAGTAGATTTGATACAAACTGGTCATTTTTAAATAAATTCAAAACATATTAAAAATATATATTTATATATAATAAAGATTTCTCAACCTTTCTTTAAAATATTTCTTATTGCACTGCACTAGTGTGGCAGCTTTCAGCTTTCACTAAGAATATGAACAATGTTGGAGAAGAGTTACAATTGTGGAAGCATATGTTTGTGTAAAAGTTAACCAA
>APFE030177953.1:374118-412763 GCA_000404065.3 Pinus taeda
TATATATATAATTTAGACTGTAGATGTTATTTGGTTTCCAATATTCATTATTTTCATTTTTTAATATTTTTTGAAAAATACTTGTACTTTTTAATCTTTTATAGAGATTCAACAATTCCAACTTCATAAGTCTATCAGCCTCTCTTTGTGCCTTTTGGGACAATTGCTAGTTATATAAGTTTCTTTAGATTTCGAATATAAAGGAAATGCATAATTTTGAGCAGCTTTATAAGTGTGTTAGAAAATATATATAGAAAAAACTAAACAAAACAAAGTTAAAACATATAAATATAAAATGTAAATAAATCATTTATGTCAGTAATCTTAATTTATAAAAGAAAATTTAACTAAAAAAATAAATTGGATAAATATATAATACAAAACCATGATGAAATCATGGGATAATGACACTTATCTCAAAAATAACCTTTAAACAATCAAATTCAACAACTAAAAAATGAATAGTTTAATAAGTTATAAATTAAGTCATATATATTATATATATATATATATATATAATATATATAATATATATATATATATATAATATATATATATATATATATATATATTATATATATAATTTAGCTCATTTCATTTCATTAAAAAAGTTTTTTTTTTCCTAATTTTTAGTTTAATTTGAGTAAGTACATTTTTAAGTCAGTTCACCCAACTCGCCACTCCTCACATCGGCCAACTAACTCATCGATTTTTTGACACCTTATAAACTCGTTTGACATGCCTTTCCATACTTAGCTGATTTTCTGAATCTCGGTTTTTCGACCCTCCAAGTAACTCGTCGTCGCACGCTCGTCGGGGTGCGTTTAACTGAAGCACCCACCCATCATCGCAACTCGGCTCGTCGCCTTTAACCAAAGTTTTCCAACCCTCTGTCGCTCGTTGCACATGCTCAGCTTGTGGGCATGACAGGTTGGTTCTAAGCACGTTGACATATATTCTTTGATGTGATTTCTTCTGAAAAAAAATATTCTTATAAATTAGATATGGATCACAGAAGCCTAAACTCGTTAATATATTTTTTCTTTCCATAGTTTACTTGTTATATGTTTTGGAGCTTTTTTGAACATATTTTCTAATTAAATTTGCTTAAAATCTAGCAAGAATTTGGAATCATAAGTTTGAGCTATGAATTCCCCACAATCCTAATGCCCATTTTTTTTTAGGAATTTCATATATATATAACCAAAAATTGTTTCTCTAGCAGAAAACGTGAAAAAATAAAATAGTTAGAGAGCATCATATTTCTCTTTTGAATATTGTTATTGGTTGATTAATTAAAAGTCTTTTTGCCAATACCTTTCTTTCTTTTAATTATTTATAAGTGTTTTCCTATGTACTTTTTTCTAGTTCTTTGAAAGTCTTTTGTTATGTACTCAGCCACCACTCCACAATAAGACAATATATATCTCTGCCAATACGATGATATATAAAATAAATTTTAATATATCATAAAAACAAAAAATTATAATATATCATAAAAAAATTGTTTCTTTCATGTTTTATGACGATGACTCATTTTGAGGTTTTGTCAAATTTGATCCCCAAATAGTTCAATTTTGGAACCTTGTGGGTTATGGGCTCATGATCTTAAGATCTCCTTCCTTTCATTCTAGCAATGAGATTCACATTAAATCAACATAGATTCGCATGATTCCAAAACATAAACTCCCAACAGGGCGATGCTAGCCAGGATGACGCACAAGGCCATTTTTCTTCTCTCAACCTCGTCCTCCTCCATCCTTAACTGACTATGGTCATGCTCTCATGGTGATTTCCATTCATTTCTCATTTTGATTTGATTCATGCCCATAAGCTCGACTACATGGGCCCTCGCCCTGAGGTCAAATAGATTGGGGTTGATTTCTCTACTCAAGTGTCGACCCCTCTTTCTAGGCATTGCCTTGGGGTGTGCCTAACTAACCCAACCACTTAGGTCTTGACCATCGTTGATATCACAACATAAATCTAGGGTTAGGACTTCTATCATATATTCACTTGGCTTGGAGCTCGAAGTTCTAAGTACACGACTCCACTTCACTTCAACCACAATCCCTTGTCATGGCCCAACCTTTCTCTATCTTCCTCTTCACAAATTTGTCCACAAACCTTCCCATCGTGTTCGAGTATTCATTTGCCTCTAAAACTTGCAACCATTGTATGGAAACAAAGTTTATAGGAAACTAGTGTTGATTTCCTCCTCTAACAACATTTCCTACATGCCTTGTGGTTGACCTACGACTACGACCACCTACGAATGCAACGAACCTCATGGCCCTAAAAAATATATAGCAATATAGCTAGATAAAGCATGGCATTCAACATGGTTTATCAACCTAAAGAAAACACACATAGAAATCATACACACCATATGCAGGAATTAAACACACAAGAAACTTGAATTAAAAACAAACAAGATTACAATGCACAACCTCTTAGGCCTGACCACCTACTTTATTTTTACTGTGCCCTTGGTTGGCTTTATCTTATAGTTAATTGACCACCCTAATACACTTACATGATGTCACTTTTAAAACTAAAGAAAACAAACCCTAAAAGAAAGATGAGGAATTTTGTCTTCCTTTCATGACAATCTTCCAAAGGCTTTTTAATATTCAAAATTATATAAAAATCAAGGAATCGTGTACTCACTCCTTGGTTTGGGGTGGGGTTCATGCCCCTACATCATACTCCTGCATTTGAAATTATTCATGATCTCTTGATCATGCGCTTCATTGTTACATCTCATTATTCTCACTTTCATATTACTTGTTCACACATATTGCTAAGTGAGTTGCAACGAAGCCTCACTAATGCCTCACCAAGCTATCTCATTTGGTTCAGTAATTTAGCATCATCGGTTCACCTCCTGTGAAACCTTCACGAAATTCCTCTTCTCCTATGGCTATTATCCGTTTCTCACGTCTCTCAATAATTCTACCCACAAACATACTTTGGAATTGCCACAACAACTTATACATAACCAAAACTAGAATTTATTCTCATACAAAGAATCTTTCCTTACTCTAATACCACTTGATGACAACTAATTCCTGGGGTTTGTCAATTTTGATTCCCAAATGGTTCAAATTTGAAAGCTTGTGCGTTATGGGCCCATTATCTTCAACTCTCTCTCCTTTCATTATAGCAATAAGCTTCACAAGAAATAAACAAAGCTTCACATGATTCCAAAACATAATCTCCCAACACGTCGATGTTTCCCGAGATTATAGACAATGCCATTTTTCTTCTTCGAACCTCGTCCTCCTTAATCCTTAACTCATTCTAGCCATGCTCAAATAGTGATTTCCATTGAGTTCTCATCACTATTTGATTAAGGACCACAAGCTCTGCTACATGGACCTTTGCCCTAAGGTCAGAGCAGTCAAGGTTGGTTTCTACTCAAGGGTCGGCCCATCTTCCAAAGAATTGAATTGGGGTGTGCCTAACTGACCAAACCACTCAGGTCCCTAACATCCTTGACATCACAACTTCAGTGGGAGAACAACACTTTTTTTATGAGTTCAATTGGCTTATAGCGATGAAGGAAGGGACTTTCAATGGCGATATGAGGGCGGGGCGAAAATTAAACCTTGATCTTCATGAAATTTCATCAACTCCCTCCTCGTGTGCCATGAGTCCAATTAATAGTCATAGCCATAACAAGCGAAGCAATGGAACCCGTGTTAGCCATGAATTGCAAATCACACTCATGGGACGCCCAAAGCGTGGAACCCACTAAAGAGAGAGGTTGTATCAATTATTTTGACTGGAAAACATTCTTTATATGTGCATATCTTTCATAAATGTGCTTCTTCCATATATGTGCATATCTTTTGTGTATGTGCATATTTGGAAATTGCGCATATACATATGTTGTGAATATATAAAAGATATGCACATATAAGGAAGTTATGCATATCTAGAGAGTTTCATACATGTATATTATGAAAGTTGTGCACAACTTTTGTATATGTGCATATACAAAAGTTGTGCATATATGGAAGATGCATATATCTTTCATATATGCGTAGCTTCTGTATATGTACATCTACATATATGCACATATACAAAATTTGTACATGACTTCAACCTTCGTATATGTGCAACTTCCATTTATGCGCATATACGGATATATGCAAAACTTTCGCATATGCACACGTCTTCCTTATATGCACAACTTTTGTATATGCGAATATATGAACGTTGCACATATCATATGTATATGCGTATCTTCCATATATGTGCATATCATCTATATATGTGCATATCTTTCGTATATGCGCATATATGAAAGTTGCGCATATACGGTAGATGTGCATATACAAAAGATATGCACATATGCGAAAGTTATGCATATACTAAAATTGTGCATATACAAAACATGTGTGCATATATGGAGGTTGTCGTATATACATATTATGGAAGTTGTATATTGCTTTTGTATATGCACAACTTCTACATATGTGCATATACAGAAGTTGGGCATCTATGGAAGATATGCACATATACAAAATTTGTGCATATACAGAGGTTGTGCATATACAGAAAATATGTGTATGTACGAAAGTTATGCAGAACTTCAGCCTCTGTATAAGTGCAACTTTTGTATATGTGCATGTCTTCTATATATGCGCAAACATATATGCATATATACGGAAGTTGCACATATACTTAAGTTGCACATTTACGAAAATTGTGCATATACAGAGGTTGCACATATATGGTGGATGAAGTTTCAGATAAATTATGTATATGCATAGCTTCTGTACATGTGCATCAACTATATATGTGCAACTTCCATATATGTGCATGTACAAAAGCTACACATATACAAAAGTTGTGCACAACTTAAACTTCCATATATACGTAGCCTCCATACATGCACAACTTTCATATATGCACAACCTCCGTATATGCACATATATGAAATTTGTGGATATATGACAGATATGTGCATATATAGTAGATATGTGATACAGAAGATGTGCATATATAGAAGTTGTTTGACTTTCGTATATGTGCATGTCTTTTGTATACACACATATCTAAAAATTACGCACATACAATAGATGCACATATAATAAAGTTATGTATATACGTAGGATATGCACATATACAAAAGTTGTGCATATACAAAATATATATGCACAAATACAGAAGTTGTGCATATCTAGAGACTGTTGTATATGCATATTACAGAGGTCACACAGAAATTTTGTATATGCACAGCTTCTGTATATGTTCATATATGGAAGTTGTGTATATACAAAAGATATTTGTATATATAAAAGTTGCACATATACAGATGATATGGGTATATACGAAAAATATGCACATATACAGAAGTTGCGCATTTATTGAAGATATGCACAACTTTTGTACATGTGCATATCTTCCTTATATGTGCATATCATATGCATATGCACATATCTTTTTTATATGCGCATATATGGAAGTTGTGCATATACAAAAGATGCGCATATATGGAAGATATGTACATATATAGAAGATGCACATATACAAAATATGTGCATATATGGAGGTTGTCATATATGCATATTAAAAAAATTGCACACTTCTTTTGTATATGTGCATATACGTAAGTTGTGCATATATGGAAGATATCCACATATGTGGAAGTTGCACATATACAAAAAAATATGCACATATACATAAGTTGCACATATACGTATGATACATGCATATACAAAAGATATACGTATATATGGAAGTTGTGTAAAACTTCAGCCTCTGTATGGGCACAAATTTTGTATGTGCGCATCTTCTGTAAATATTTGAGTATGCATAAAAAAATGAATTTCAACGCCTTTAAATTATTATTAGATTTTATCATGGACAGTTATCTATGTGCGGAAGAATGAGCACACTGATTAGTTAATTGATGAATGTAATGCGCGATGCACATTTAGATATGCAAGCTCCATTTATTTTTATTAATAGCTTATGCAGAGTACGTAATTCTAGACAATAAAAATTGTAGAGTTTCCTCCTGCAGAATAATCTTTCTTCTATATAATGAAAGTTTCAGTTATAAGCTTTGCATAATGAAAGATTTGCAAAAGTAAGGTTTGCAAAGGTTAACTATTTTATATGCATTAGACATTGACAATTGTGAAATTGAATATTGCAGGTATAATTAACATTGTGAGGACGCCCACCATCTAATAGATATCCCCTTTGCAAAACCTCAAGCGACATGGAGGAACAACAGGACTGGGGAAGACAGTCTGGCCCGCAGACTTAACCGCTTCCTTGTCAAAGAAAAGGTGTTGGACCTGGGGCTACATATCAGACATTGGGTTGGATCTGGTGGAATCTCTGACCACCTTCCCATTTACCTGGAATTAGAAGGGGGGCAAGCAAAACCTAAAGGACCCTTTAAGTTCTGCTCTGTCTGGCTCAAGGATGACTCTTATAAAAATTGGTCTCTGATTTCTGGAGCGCAAACCCCCCTAGGAGAAGAGAAGACAGTACCAGAAGATTTATACAAAATCTTACAAACCTTAAGAGGATTTCCAAACTTTGGGCACATAACAAAAGAATACAAGAGGATCAAACTCTTTGTAGAATTGAATTTGAAATTGCTGCTTTTGAAAATAATCTTGGAGGCATCTACACCTCAAAAGATCATAAGGAAAGGATGGTTTCTCATTATGCTGAAAGGGCTAAATTCTTAAGGAAAAGGAAGAAACCTAGCGCCTAAGAAGCAGAGCCATCTGGATGCTTGAAGGGGATGAAAACACTAAATTCTATCATAAATTCGCCAATGGAAGAAAGGCGATCAACACCATATGGCAGCTCTAGAATGATCAGCGACAAATTTTAAATACTTTCCCACAACTTGCTGAACTTACCTCCTCACACTTCAAAAGTACATACCGAGCCCCCAGGGAGACAAACCTAGCAGAAATCATCAAGGTTGCACAACTCTTTCCCAGATTTGTGGATCCTGTGGAAGGAGATGGACTAATAAAGGCAGTCACTCTGGACGAATTGGAACACACCTTAAAGTGGTTCAAAAAGGATAAGAGTTTGGGGCTCGATGGTTGGTCAATTGAATTCTACTCGGCTTTCTTCGACATCATTGGGGAAGACCTGCACAGAATAGTCGAGGACTCGAGGATCAGTGGCTTTCTTGAAAATTCTATCACCTCTACCTTCCTTGCACTCATTCCGAAGAAAGACAACCTAGACTCCTTCAAGGACTTTCGCCCCATATCTCTCTGCAACTGCATATACAAGATCACAGCTAAGATTATTGCCAACAAGATGAAACCTATTCTCTCTAATCATATCTCGCCGGAGCAATTCGCTTTCCTACAAGACAGATAGATCCATGAAGCTATTGCCACTGCCCAGGAAGTAATACATACTTTACACTCAAGGCGAGGCAAAGGTATGATTATGAAGGTCGATTTATCAAAAGCATTCGACAGAGTAAATTGGCTTTATATTAGAATGTTGTTAACTCATTTAGGCTTCCCTTACTTGTTTATTAAATGGATCATGAGCTGCATTACTAATATCCCTTTCAGTGTTCTGGTGAATGGAAGTGCATCTCCTTTTTTTACCTCTGTAAGGGGGCTGAGACAGGGATGTCCCCTCTCGCCTTTGCTCTTTTTGCTCGTTATGGAAGGTCTCAGCTATCTCATCAAAAATGAGCATCAAAGGGGCAGACTAAAAGGCATAAAGATAACAGAAGGTTGCACCCTGACACACCTCCTCTTTGTTGATGACATCCTGGTTTTTATCAATGGCAGTATTGGGGACATCAATATCATCAAGGCAAATTTCACCCTCTTCCAAGTGGCAACAAGTATGACTATAAATGATAGCAAGTCCACCTTGACAACAGCTGAAGGTACTTTGCACGAGATATATTTTTCACTCCAGTGCTTCCACTTCACTCAGCTGCATTTAGCTGATGGTTTAAAATATCTAGGGTACAAATTGAAGCCACTGGGATACAAAAATGCTGACTGGACTTGGCTCATCTCTAAGATGGAGAAAATACTTAATACATGATAACTCAAATATCTTTCACGGGCTGGAAGACTCACTCTAATCAAAAGTGTCTTGGAGGCCACCCCAGTTTATTGGATGTGGCTTGGATACCCAGAGGCATTCTTAATAGAATACAAGCCCTCTGCTGTAGATTTCTTTGGCAAGGGAACAAACAGGGTAGGATTTTTGCTTGGATCAGGTGGGAGGCCCTGAACCTACCAAAAAAATGGGGAGGTTGGGGCCTCAAAAAGCTAGAAGATTTTTCATTAGCACTTGCCGCAAAACTTGGATGGAAATTAGTAACAACAGACAACCTATGGACGAGGGTCACATATGCCAAATATATCGCTCCATTACACATCATGGACTGGATTAGAAGAACCCATCTATGTACCTCAGGTATCTCAATTATCTGGAAGGCTTTTCTAAAGGCTTTAAGCCCGATCAAGGAAGGTATCACATGGAGAATTTGATCAGGGCACTCTATTCGCATCAGTCTTGATCCTTGGGTGGGATGTGGGAACATGCATCGACTACCCAGGGATCTCATACAGTATCTCCAGCAACAGAATTTCACTTATATATCACAAATTGCTGACCTGGAGAATACCACTTTCCTTCAACAAGTCTGGAAATCTGCACAACAGTTAAACATCCCTCCTATCTGGACACATCATTGGGAGGAATACACTCAAGCCCTCACTGATGCCCACATCCATATACTTGATGGTGATGATGAGATTATTTGGGCACTTTCAAAAAATGGCAGGTATACACCTAAAGATGGTTATTTGACTTTGTTAGTGCCAAGGAAGCCTCTACTACTAGCTGACTGATGGAGACATCTTTGGAAACTCAAGGCACCCCCCAGATCTAGACTCTTAATGTGGACCATCCTCTGGAACAAAATTCCTACTGGCGAAAACCTTCTCAAGCGAGTGCAACATGGACCCCATTGGTGCTGCTTCTGCAAGCTGGCAAATGAGTCCACCTCTCACCTATTCTTAGAATGTACAACAATGTCACCTGTGGAAACTTATCCTACAGCCCATTATACCCACTGCAATCTGGGCTGAAAACTCTATTCTTGCTGCTTGGCAAACTTGGTATCACACTTCCTCATCACACAAGCTTTAGAATCTGCCACTGCTAATCTGCTAGACAATATGGATTGCTAGGAATCGCAGCATTTTTCAAGACTTAGAGCCGAACTGGGCTGTTCTAGCAACTAAAGTTATTGCTGATTACTCACTCATTCTGGATGACCCTCCTCCCAGTAATCGACGCAATCCCTCTCTACAAATAAATTTCAACAAACCTTGGGCTTTTTTTGACGCAGCAGCCCAAGAACAAGGCTGTGGAGGGGGGGTTATTCTACACTTATCCCATCAACATTCTTACAGCATGCTTATAGGTTTCCGCAGATGCACAAACAACTCAGATGAGCTCCTTGCTGCAAAACATCTCATACAATTCGCCTTGGAGAAAAACTGCACAAATTTACAACTTTTTGGGGACTCTAAAATTATTTGTGATTGGCTGAAGAGGAAAACTAAATGTTCTACATATACATTATTGCACATCTTGGATGAGACATTGAGATTGATCTCATATTTTGACACATTTAGTTGCTCACATATTTACAGGGAGCAGAACAGAGTTGCCGACAGCTTATCCAAAGAGGCTACGATTGGGGAGCCGGGCTTCTGGATGATCAAAGAACAGAATGGGCAGGCCTTCTATCAATATTTCCATTGGCCTTTTATGGAACTTGATGTTTAATCTCATGATATTTTTTAGTTATGCTTTTTTATCAGGCACAAGCCTTTTTTTATTGTATATATTGTCACTAAACATGATAACAGGTTGCTTATCATATGTTACATAATTATGTTTTCTTCCCAGTTGACCCCTACGTGGATCAAAGGCAACAATACTGATATACATGATTTATGATCATGCACTGCATATGCACCAACATCTACAGAATGTAATTTCCTCTTTTTAATGAAATTACGAATTTTCCTTATGGGAAAAAATTAACATTGTAACTGACTCCTCAATAATTCCTCAATGTACTCCTAAAAAGTCAACTCTTTTTGGGTTATGTTTTGTACTTGCTTACAAAATTTCCATTAACAATAAGTAGGTATTAGTTTCTCCTTGATTTCGTTCACCATATTCCTCTAGGTTCTAATCTTCTCTTGTCAATTGTCTACCCTATCCTTCTGCAATATATCCCACCAAAGTGCAACATGATCCTTTAACCTTGACATGGAAAATTGAACACAATTAGGGGCATGAACATTCTCATACTCAGAGTACCTTTCAAGCTCCCCTATCAAATCAATGAGAGTCTCAGCCTTAATACTACATCATAACATGAAACTTCCGCCTTTTTTCTACCTCTATCTTTCATAAAGGATATTAAATGTATTATTGGGTCCACTTCTTCAACATTTACTTCTTCTTCAATTTCATCTTTCGACTCTGAGTCTACTTTAGCATCCCCAAGTCTTCTATTTTTACAATATGCTATTATTCTCTTGAATTCTCCCAATTCTCAATTTATAGCACCTTCTTTTGTTGCTCCTTCTCTACGTGGTGGCATTCCTACAAGTTTTCTAGTGGCCCTCAACCTGAAAATTATCACAAGACTTATTTGAGCTTGGTTTCTCATGACTTTCCCTTGAAAATTACATTGAATAACCCCTCACGAGTTTAATAATAATCACACAGTATAGAAGCACCAAAAAAGAACTAATATTAGGAGCTTAAATAGGCTTTGATACCACCTAACATAAAGACCACCTACAACCTATACATTTCCACTACAAGATTTTGATATCTACCCATAGAGAACACAATTACTGGTATGTTGGCACAACAATACTTAAATCTAACACATACAATGAGAAAATTGAGAAAATTTCACATGAGACAAGATAAGAGACAACAACGAATTTCCAATTTTTTTATTCACAGACACAAAATAATTATCTCACAATTAGAATATGATTCTATTTTTTATTATGCCTCAACATACACACCATTTGTTTCATGCTTGACTCATATGGTTGTTTTATTCTCTTTGTTCTAGCTTCCTTTTCTAGCTTCACGAGCTCCTTCCTATTTCGGTCTAACTAGCTTTTCTTCTTTCTCTACCTCCTCTCTTTTTCTCCTATCTGCTCCATGACCCTAAATGGTGGTTGGAAGTTTGAACTGTTGCAGTGGTTTTTGTGTTTCCCAATGTAACCATCATTCCTTGAGTTGGATGTGAGTGTTGATGAAGACCAATCAGACATAGATTATCCTTATTGTTATCATGTATGTTTTCTATATTTGTTACATGTAAGCTTTAATGAAGGGTATTGGAAGTAATGCTTACATGTGTCATTGTGAATTTCGAGATGTGAATCTAGAAGTTAATGTTTCATATGTGTGAGTTGTAATAACTATCTAAATCCACTTTCTTAAGATTTATATTTGTCGGAATAAGTCATTTATATCCTATATATATGTAACTATTGTGATTAATAAAAAAATGTGAGTTATATGTGTGAAATCTCACATTCTCTCTGATCTCTCTTCATATTTCTAACAACTATTTTCATACTCTTCGTCTCCCCCTCCATTGCTTTGAAAGGGACTCAAATTACTGCAGAGGGGTAGTTAAGTTAAAATCCTTGCACAATGTGTTGACTTCTTATAATAGGGATGTTTAGGGCTTCATCTCTGAACAGCATTCACACTACCAAAGGAGTTTGGTGTGGGCATTGACAAATGGACCTATACTTTATGATGGAAGTGATAATATTCGTTCAGTGGTATGCAAGTTCATTCTGAAATGAGCGGGGGAGGAGTAATCAACCAACTACTTAGTTGACAATCAGTTATAAATTTCTCTTGTATCTGGCTATGAGCAGGTGAGAAAGAGAGCTAAATAGGCTTTATTGAACCCGTGTATGTGGCATAAATATGTATATGTTGATAGATAAGTAGGAAATCCCACTCACTTTTTAGCTTTCGTGGCAAGTGGAAATTGCAGAGAGCCGAATGAGAGGGAACCAATACCCTATGATTGGTTCAGGAACACTTTAGTGAACACCCACCCGAGTGAAGTCCGATTCATACAACTATGAAAGGATTTCCTACTAGCTTTACAGACCCCGAATCTAGACCTTAGGCCACAAAAATGACCACCGCATTTCTGGGTGCTCGTGGCTTCTCTTCGCCAGTGTCCAGAAAATAAGAGAATCCTGCATTAATGACTATTAGCAGGCGTAAAGGAATATGAGTAGGAAAAATCACAATGCTTTAACTGTAAGATTCACCCACCTGACCTGATGCTGTCGATCCTACCTTTGAAAGAAAGTATCATACCTTGGTTGGTTGGGTTGTTAACTTGCATAAAAACTGCCCCTAAATCAACGGTTGTTGGAATTCTTTGTTAATGTGTCAAGTTAGTTGCTTTTGCATTTTTTACTTGGCGAGTCCCAAGATCATTCCATTGACCAATTTATAGTGGAGTATAGGATGGGGATTAGCCCTTTAAATTTTGTAAAGCTTCGGAAAAGGCAAGTTTTACTTTAATGTATAAAGTTTTTATCTTATATAATTTGATTTTTAATTTTACATAGTTATTAAAGAAATATATTTAGAGGGTATTTTGTGATTTTATATGGTCATTAAAGAATGAAGATTTATTTTAATTATTAAAGTAATAGATGGTCATAAAGTTTTTATCTTATATAATTTGATTTTTAATTTTACATAGTTATTAAAGAAAAATATTTAGAGGGTATTTTGTGATTTTATATGGTCATTAAAGTATAAAGATTTATTTTAATTATTAAAGTAATACATGTGAGACATTTGAATGCACATACATATATGGTTTTTTTCCTTTTCATTGCTTCTTTCCACTAAATATTATAGTTACAATTCACCATGAAAGTAGTGGATTGAATATTTCAGGTCTAAAACCAAAATCTAGCAATGATTTACCTTTACGGATTTATATAGTTGCGTTAATAATTTGATTTTTATTGCAGATGACGAACAACCATAGTCATTTCTTTACTTTCATTGAATGAGACTATGACACTTTGTTTTTTTTTATATATAAAACAAAAAATTCTTCGTTCCTTCTATCATCTTTCTTATATCAAGAAAATTTGCTCTCGAAACACACTGATATAATTCTAGCAACATACATCAATTGCTTAGAACCATCTCCAAAACCATAGGAAACGTGAAAAAACAAATTTCTTATTAAATTTGGACTCATGAAATCCCCGCTACCAAAGGGATGTTCTAACCAATTGACTGAAAACAACAAGAAATGCGTCAAAGTATGTGTTGGGAATTTTCTAATGGTGCACAAAGTAATCAACCAAAGTGACAGTTGTTTTTATTTATGGGGACAATTTGAATCAATTGGGTTGATGTCAATGACCGCCCAACATTTCTAAGAGAATTAGGGAGGTTGGTTTATTTATTGTGAGTTTTAACTGATTTTTTAATTTGTATGTGAAATAATGCTAAATTTGATGGTTTCTTTTGGAAATATTATAGTATTGGATAGAGAGAAATAAAGTCACTTTTTTACCTTTTATCTATCTAATTGAGGAAAATTTACTAAGTAAATAATCAAAATAAGGATAACCATGAAATAAAGTAGATTTAAAATAAAGTCTAAAATAAATGCATCATAAAATCATGTAATAAACAAATAAACTTCATTGTATTACATATTTCAAAATTATTCTAAATTATGATGAATAAGGATGAAGGTAACATTTTAATCAAAGTCTTATTTGGCATATTTCTACGATCAAGATAGTTAAAATCAAAGTCAAAACAGAGGCACAATAAATAAAGTCGAATTTGAAACCCACTTAAATTGAAAAGCAATAAAGAAATGCATAATTTGACTTTGAAACTAATAGACACGAATTTGAGGGGTCTCTTATTTTGGTGAGTAGAATGAATGTAATGAAAAAAGAATGGTGAACACTTATTCATTAAAATCAACACCCATCTATTGAAATTAGAAATATATATAGTTAAAATTAGAAAAAACATAAAAGTATGGTTTGTATTTCATTTTACTTTCAAAAGAAATTAACAATCTATTGAATCCTCACCATTTAGATAATATTTAACAATGAAAAAAACCAATATTTTGAATTTTTTGTTGGTTTGTTTATTATTATTATGAGTTGTTAAATTAAATAGACAGTGTTTCATTATATAAATATTATTATATAAGTTTCAATTAAAAAATAATAATAAATTTTAAAATTTTATTTACAATTTTATATAAAAATTGTTTTTGATTAATTCTCAAAATATTATAGAATAATAAGTGCATTGCTTGAGAAAAAATTTATTAATAAATTTAAAAAATATATTTTACATTATCCATTTTAACTTTTTAAATTAACAAAATTATAGTAATCTTAAAATGCTTTTATACTTTCCAAATATATAATTAAAATTACAATGTTAAAATAATTTTGAAAAACTCATTACATTTTCAACTATAATAATAAATCATATGAATTTTATTTACAAATACATATAGTTACATAACATAATTGCTTAAAAATAACCTTACGATTTTTTATTTTTTGATTTTGATTTTGATTTTGATTTTGATTTATTTATTTTATTTTTCTGGTTAGCATGTTGATGAAAATTTTGGGCATGTGGTATTGATAAGTCCTGTATTGCTCCATGATATTATAAAAAAACCTATCGACAATCACCATAGTAAAGTGAGAGAAACTCATGAATATCTTCCATGTATTTTTAAAATGTATATACAATTAACTTATATATTAATTATTTTTTAAAGTATTAATAATAATAGTAATTCAAAATAAAGTTATAATATTATTAGTTTTATGATTTTTTAAAAGAGATGATTAAGATGATGATTAAGATCTTCTTTCACACAACTAAATGTTTTTTTTTTTGTGAACTAATGTTGAAGATTTCTATTAATCAAAAATATTGTACATGAACATCTTGTTTACAAATCTTTCGGAAGATAACATCATGGCCACCAACAAACTAAGAGACAATTTAGTCTATTACAAAAAATCACCTATTATTAGTCTAGCTTTGTTGATAATCTATTATAGAAACCACCTGTTATTAGAACATAATAGGCCATAACTCACTATCCAAAAAAGGCACTCTACTTTCCTTTTACAACATATACACCTTGGGTAATTTAAATTCTATGTTACATTAATTTAACTTTATTAATATTGGTTATTTATTTTTACATTATTAACTATGTATAATATTTATTTAACTAAACTATATTTCTGGTTTTTAAAATATAAACTAAATTGTAATTTTAAATATTTATATATTGATTAATCTTAATATTAATTATTGTAAATGAACTGTATGAGTTTTCATATCTTTTGCTCAATCATACTTAACCTAATGTTAATTAACGACACAATGACATAATGTTTATTGATTACATGTTAATTAAATATTTATTTATTAATATACGGTTAATTCCAGTGATGTTGTTGGCAATTCGGAAGTCGTCTAAATTCCACTTCCTTTGTTGGAAATGCCACCGTTTTTGTTTTGTTACCTAAGTTTTGAAACAACTAGACATTAGCTGGTGTAAAAAAAATAGAAGAGCTAATAATCACTGCCATCTTCAAAGATTATGTATTCGCCAATGTAATGAGATACTATAGTTTCTAGTTGTGGAACATCCAATGGTTTTGGCCTAGTTCGTGGGAGTAGTGGAGCATACTAAATCCATGATTAAGTCGATCCACTTTTAAATATCCACCATCTGAAGAAAATCCATGGCACGGGTGGAAACGAATGTCGGCAGCCTCACTAAATTTGTTGTCACTACACATCCATGACACTTGGTTGATTCTTTGGTTTCCACTTTGCAATAAGGATAGCATTATCTATTGAAGTGTCATTCATTAAATCTACTTGATCTCAATGCAATACATGCTACACCAATTTTGGAGTCATACATTTTATATATCTCATTTTTTTTTCAAATAATCTTTATATTGTTGGGTATGTATTATATTCTTTCCATGACTAGCATCAGGTGTGATAGACCCCTTGCACGGGGTTCGAGGCAGTGCCCTGGGAGTTTTTTTATGCAGACCCAATAATAGTTGCGCAAACCCAAAGATGGTGGGCAGACCTACCCATGGTTTTGTGCATGGGTTTTGCATATGGTTTTGGGCATGATGGTTTTCTTCCCATGGTATTTTGTAGATCCGGTCAAAGGAACTACGATTAGGTTCTAATCCAGGGTTAGTGGGTCGGGGTTTGTTAAAGATTCGACACATATTTATATGTATTGTAATATTGAAAGAAATATAATGAAAATCAATCTGGTAGTCCCAGTTTTGGGATCTAGGGGAAATCTCTATTTATATTTGTTTGTAGGAATTTACATGGTAAGTTCCTTAGATAGAACACCAAAGGACACCACTCACAAATAGATCATCGATCAGTACACCAGTATTCTTGACATGGTTAAAACCCTCAAAGAGGGAAACAATCCACGAACTGAGCCAACACGACCACTTCAAGCAATTTATTAATGTAAAAGAAAGAAAATTTACAAAATCTTATCTCATGAACGGTCACCTTACAAATGACCCTCCATGCTCTTTAAATAGAGATCATGGACCAATTAGGTGTTAAGCCACGGATCAAGTGTCGGTAATACCGAGGAGAGAATGAACCATCGAATCACTTCATCTCTAGAACATATCATGACTATCAGATTGTAAGTTACAAAAAGTACATACTAAAGGAACACACTTTACCTAACTATACACTAGACCAAGTTATACTTAACTATTTCCTATGCATCAGAATATCCTAACATCCCCCCTTAAGAACAACTTGGGATAGGATTGAAGGATGTACAAACATGACACAATAGGAGAAGGAAGGAAGCATTAGAGACTATCCCCCCTTAGTGACAACTTCTTGAACTCCAACCATAAGTTGAAGTTTAGTAAATTTCACCTCTGTGAGAGCCTTTGTAAAGATGTCTGCAATTTGATCATCAGTTGAACAATATTGCACTTCAAGAACATGCTCATGAATGAGCTTTCTAATGAAGTACATGTGTAGTTCAATGTGTTTGATATGTTGATGTTGGACTAGATCTTTGCATAGTTGAATGGCACTTTGATTATCCCACCAAAGTTTAGTCAAATGTTGCTGCTCAAAGCCAAACTCTGACAGGATCTGATGAAGCCATAAGGCTTCCTTACTAGCTTCTATGGCGCCACGATACTCTACTTCTGCTGAAGAAAGAGAAATTGCACTTTGTTTCTTGCAAGCCCATGTAATAGGTCTAGAACCAATAGTGAAGACATAATCTGCAGTAGACTTCTAATCATCAGGGTCACCAGTCCAATCAGAATTAGTGAAACCAACCAATAGAGGAGATGCTTCTACGCTGTAATGAATCGCAAACTGAACTATACCTCAAACATAACAAAGTATTCTTTTAGCTGCTTTCCAATGACTTTCATGTGGTTTTTTCATAAACCGAGCAATATTTCCAACAACAAAGGAAAGGTCAAGATGGGTATGGGTTAGATACAAAAGTTTTCCAACAAGATGACAGTATAAGGTAGAATCAACTTCAGGGGAAGTACAAGTGACTGAAATTTTGGCTCCAGACTGAAAGGGAGAAGGGGCTAACTTACAATCTTCCATGTGAAAGTGGCGTAGAAGATCACATGCATACTTGGACTGGGAAAGGGAAATACCTACTTTGGATTGCAAGACTTGTAGACCAAAAAAATAATGCAATTGTCTTAAGTTTGTCATTTGAAACTGCTTTTTAAGGCTAGACTTCACATGGTTTATAAGGTTGGGATCACTACCAATAAGGATAAGATCATCAACATAAAGAACAAGAATTATTAGAGACTTACCCACTTTCTTGGTGTAGACAGTATTGTCAGAATGACACCTAGAAAATCCAGTATCCAAAATAAAGCTATCCATTTTGGCATACCAATATCGAGGGGCTTGCTTTAGACCATAAAGCGATTTCTTAAGCTGACATACAAGGCTGAAGTCTGTTTGTATAAATCCAGGAGGTTGTTCCTTATAGATTTCTTCATGCAAGTCCCCATGTAAGAAGGTGGATTTAACATCCATCTGATGGACTTTCCATTTGAAAGAGGCAGCAAGGGAAAGAACAAGGTAGATAGAGTTCATTTTGGCAACAGGGGAGAAGGTTTCAGTATAGTCAATGCCTTCAACTTGTGAAAAACCCTTAGCAATAAGACAAGCTTTATGTTTATCAACTTTTCCATTTTGTCAAAACTTGGTTCTATAAACCCATTTGCATCTAGAAAGTTTTCGTCCCTTTGGAAGAGGAATAAGGTCCCATGTATCATTTTCCAATAATGAACTATATTCTTCATTCATAGCTGTGTCCCAATCTGGATGGCCAGAAGCTTATGCAAAAGTATCAAAATCATAATTCGTTGAAGCTTGAGCCAGTAAAAAAGAGGATCTATCAAACTAAGAACATGTATGATGTTGATCTGTAGGATCACCTACAAGAGAACCTGCTGCATCCCGAGTAGCGCGGACCCATTTTTGAATATGAGGAGATGGAGGAGGATCCTGAGAAGGTGAGGGAGGATTTTCATCCTCATTGTCATCATCTGAAGAAGAAATATTTTCAAAAGTAGAAGGGATAGAGAGAGGTGGCACATTCATCGAACTAGGCTCGTAGGCCGATATATTTTCAACAAACTTTACATCTCTTCTAATGATAAAATTTTTGGATTTAGGTTGAAGAATTCTATCCTTTGACATCTTCAGAATATCCAACAAAAATACGTTTTTCACTCTTAGGTTCTAAGGCTTTATGTTTCTCATCTGGAATATGGACCTACGCTTCACTTCCAAAAACACGAAAGTGACTTACATCTAGTTTAATTGATCTCCATGCTTCTTCTGGAGTGATATTCTTTAAAACCTTAGTAGGAGTGTGTTTTACTAAGTAATTTGCACAGCTAATTGCTTTTGCCCAAAAATTAAGAATAAGTCCTTTAGATTGAAGCATACAATTAGCCATTTCCTTTAAGGTTTGATTCTTCCTTTCGACTACACCATTTTGCTGTGGAGTATATGGAACAGTATGTTGCAATTGAATTCCATGCTCAGTGCAAAATTTGATGAATTTGTTGTTAACATATTCTCGTCCATTTTCAGATCTTAAATTAAGAATTTGATGTCCAGATTGTTTCTCAACAAAGGCCTTAAAGGCCAAGAAATACTTCACTCTTGAGTTTTAAGAAGTATACCCAAGTGCATCTGGGGGAATCATCAATGAAAGTTAAGAAATACTTGTAGCCAGAGAATGAAACAACTGGAAGTGGACCACATAAATCACTATGCACAATCTGTAAAGGGGCTGAGGCATGCCTAGAGGCATGTTTTTCAAAACTATCCCGATGATGTTTTATGAGTACACATCTGGAACAAACACCATCTTTGCAAGATACAATAGGAAGACCTGTCACCATATTTTCTTGAAATATATTTTGAAGGTAGCGATAGTTTAAGTGACCAAATCGCTCATGCCAAAGTTTGCTCACTTCATCATTATGAGAAAAAAATACTAAGGAGAGAGTTGATGACCAAAATTTGTTAAACTTATACAACCTTGTAGAATCATCAGCAATACCAGTAGCTAAAATTTATCTAGGATCTCTTAGGTCCTTAATTACAACATCATGAGGTGAAAATTCAATGATTTTACCTTCACCTGAATGAGTTATCTTATATACAGATAGAAGGTTGTAGGATAAGGTAGGAAAACATAATACATCATTAAATTGACCATTGTCTAGATGAATAGTTCTAGTCCCTACAACTCTAAGAGATCTGTCATCATAAAAATATAAATTTTTGGTGTTATAATCATTTAAAGAAGAAAACATGGCTTTGTTTTTCACCATGTGATAAGAAGCTCTAGAATCAATGAGTCACTCATGAGAATGAGAAGAAAAAGATACATTTAGTGCATAACTAGACTGATATGCTTGACAACCATATGCAGAAAGTGATATTACTTAAGATGAAGTTGAAGTTGAAAAGTGCTCCAAATGGATGTTATGCTTTTTCATTGATGCTTCCGAGGCTTCCATCTTCTTAAAACATTTGGATTCTAAATGGCCATCACGATTACAAAAGTTTCAATGTTTATTGGTCTTCTTCCATTTGTTTTTATTTTCCTTATCATTTTGTTGAATTTATTTTTCATTTTGAGACTAAAATTGCTTAGGACCCTTGTTTGATTTAGGACCATTCTTTTTAGGATGTTGCTTCTTAGGATTATTTGATTTTGGTTGCTACTAGGCAGCTAAGGCTTTCTTAGAATAGTTTCCAGTATTAAGAAGACCAATATGTAAGAGTCTTTCTTGTTCTCTTATTAAAGAATCACAAAAGGCATCAAAAGAGGGGGACCTGTAGGCTTGTCCTTAAGAAATAAAGGCTTCTCTAGTAGAATGGAAGGTGGAAACAAACATAGTGTAGGCTGGTCCTAACTTAGTAAGAATAGAATAGATAAGGCTACCATCTTCTTTCTTAACCTTAACACCTTCCAAGAGAAGTCTAAGGGTCTTGAGCTTAGACAAAAAATGTTCAATGGAAGATAAATTATTGGGGTTCAATGTAAGCAACTCATTTTCAAGTTGATGGGCTCTAAATTTATTTTTAATTCCAAAACTTGTGTTGAGTTGTTTCATTGCTTCAGCAGGGGTATCAAGTTCTGCGATATGGAATCTAAGCACTGGAGAAATAAACATCCCTATCAACCCACATGTTTGATATTATTTATTTTCCCATTTGGCTAGTTTATATTCATTTTTAGGTTTAGATTATTGGCCTGAGGATGTTCTATAAAAACCTTTACTTCTAAGTAAATCCACAATGTAGGATAATCATTAGAAGTAGTTGGTGATGTCAAGAATAACTAGGCATGGAATTTTCATTTTAAAAGAAATTGAAGCTAAAGATACTAAAACTAAGTGGTCCAATGGAAAGATCTCGAAAAATTAGGCTGACTAAAAAAACGACTCTAAAAATAGCTTTTGGATGAAGAAATTATGACTTTTTGAAGAAAATTTGTTGAAGATATTGACGAACCACGTGAAAGTTGGGAAGATAATGTTATATTTCAACCCCCCTCCCTTTCCAAACTTAATCTAATTAGCTCACTTTCAAGAAAAAATTACTTTATGTGACCCACTTTTATAAATAAGTGAAAATCACTTTTACAATGGTTTTTATGAACTATCCACTAAATTGTAACTTAAATAAAAGATAAAGTGACTTTAGAATTATAAGTGGCTCATTTTTATGATAGGTGAGAACACTTTTACATAAAGTAACTTTAAAACATAAGCTACATGTGCTTTTTGAAACCCAAGACCTCTATTCAAATAAAGTAACTTTGGACCAGTGAGCTATTTTAAAAGGTTTGTAATTTTTTGAAAAGAGGAAGTATTTATTTATTTTTATTTTTTTTTTTTTTTACAAAAGCTTTAGAGTGTGCTCTTACTTGAAAAACGACTTTTTGCCTACAACACAAAAAAAAAACCATACAAACCAAAACCAACATGTAAAAGTAATCTAAGTCTTATGGCTTAAAGTTAGATTTGGCCGAAAACTATACATTTTCCTCAATGTTTCTGGTTTTCTGAGATCACACTAAGGCGTGCTAGAAAGGAGCATACACATGATAAAAATCATTTCTTTATGTTTCTGATTTTCCCAGATTGCACAGAGTAGCGAGGCAAAAATCATACGCAGAAATGAAAGATATAGATCTAGTAATAAAAAAACAAAGAGATAAATAAACCGAAATAAACAGAGAGATAAATAACTAAAATTGTAAATAAAGATTGTATACCTCCAGATCTTAAAAATGACGTAACTAGGGCTACCAAAAACCTTTTCGCATGAAACGAAAGGGGTTCCTCACTGGAACAAATACTCCTAACACAATAGAACATTCCTATTAGCCCAAATGTGGTCAGCAATAGTAGATCTAGGAAACAACAATCTAGTGTAGTTGTACAGGCTTCAGATTTGGATCACCGACGGATGTGGCCCTCAAATAGATCTGATACCATGTAGGAATTTACAAGGTAAGTTCCTTAGATAGAACACTAAAGGACACCGCTTACAAACATATCACAAATCAGTACACCAGTATTCTTGACGTGATTAAAACCCTCATAGAGGGAAATTTTCCATGACCTAAACCAACGCGGCCACTTTAGGCAATTTATTAATGTAAAAGAAAGAAAATTTACATAAGCTTTTTTCATGAATGGTCACCTTACAAATGACACTCCATGCTCTTTAAATAGAGATCATGGACCAATCAAGTGTTAAGCCACAGATCAAGTGTCAGTAATACCGAGGAGAGAATGAACCGTCGGATCACTTCATGTCTAGAACATATCGTGACTGTCGGATTGTAAGTTACAAAAGTACATCCTAAAGAAACAGACTTTACCTAACTATACACTAGACCAAGTTATACTTAACTATTTCCTATGTGTCGAAATATCCTAACATTATTTTATGTTCTAGCCATTGTATATCTTTCTGTTTTATGAATTTGTTTGCAGATAATTTCTGTACAGGGTTAAAACCTACATATATAATATTTATTCTATTAGAAATCAAAGTTTTTATATTTAGTGATTTAGGTTTTTAAGATTATTTTTCGAAACTTCTATTCCTTGGGTGCATCTTTGCACACTATTCATTATCGATTATTAGAGGGTATATAATGGCGTAATTTTAATAAATAATAAAAAACAATTGGTAATGAGTAATGGTTATCTACGCTATTAATTTAAATTTAACAATTGACGAATTTTTTATAATGTAAAAATAAATAAACAATAATTTTAGAGATGAATATTTTTATGTATAAATAAATAATAATTTTAGATTAAACATGATGTCTCGGAATCTCTTTTAGTTTAGTATCACATGCAATTGATAAATATATCATATAAAGATAAACCATAGAGAACATATGCTTCAAGGTTGTCCTTATTAAATCTATTATTTAGAGTTGTTATTAGATCATATGCTTTGACGTTGTCCTTATTAAATCTATTATTGAGAATCATTATTAGATCTATTATTTATTTTTTTTATTTTTAATGATTTGTATATATAAATATTTTGTAATTATATTTTAATTTTTCATTTTAATTTTACATTAAATTTACATAGAGACGTAAAATAACTAAAAGTAAAAAATAGATTTTTTTTTTTGAGATAAAGAGGATATGTAATTTCGTGTAAAAATAATATTAGTGGGTGTAGGTTTGGAGGGGGACAACTTATTATCAAGAAATAGCCCAAAGAGGACACACATGCATGCATTATCATTTGAAGGTTTTCGTTGGATGATATTGGGACCTAATGCTAGGCCCTGTCCAAGAAGATATTGCGCGAGCTAAGGGAGAAGCTTCCATGCATAGAACTCCTCTCTCAAATACAAATGTAATGGTAGAATGGGTGATTGAATCCCAAACGCAAGGAAGAATAAGGGTCTTTTCAAACAATAAATGAAAACTATTGACCTTTATTGGTAAATGAAATTCTTATTGGGACCCAAGATAGTGGATCGACAACAACAGCTAGAGGGTGTCCTTTCTTTATACGACCTTCATCACCATTTGATAGACTTGGACCTCATATTTGACATAATAGAGAAACACCTTGGCATATCCCCTATGGCATGAACAACACCCGAAGGCTCAAAAGAACACATACAAATTGTAGTCTTGGATTCAAATCCCTTAGCGTAGTTAACTCATGTTGATGTTACAATCATCTTATAATATAAATACTTCTAGGTAGTGTATCTTAGACCAAAATTACATTTGTATTTTGAATTCTGTAACCTCTTGTAATCTCATGTACCTTCTGTTTGCAAGGATTTCTATTGTTCTTGGACATCTACGTAATAGGAACTTTCTTCTTAAATTTAATCTCTTGCTACATTCCTTAGAAGACATGTAAAAATGAAAATTTTGATTGTATTTCATTGCCCATATATTTTTCTTCAATATTTCCTTCTACATTCCCAGCTCCTCCTATCGACCTTCCTTTGCACCTCTCGATGCAAATGCTAGTCATATCAATCATATACCTTCTCTCATATCGACTTGATTGACGAGAGAACATATTATTCTTAATCATTAGAACCACATGTGTATGTGTTTATATATAGGTACATGTAAATTTTCTATTTATTTATGAATTTAATTATTCTAAAAAATAATTGGATGCAAATAATAACTTGTAAATTTTAAAATTACCAATATTTAATAAGGAAAAACAAAAAAATATTCATGAAATTTAACTACTAATAAAATTATTTTTAACAGATTTAACTAGTTTCAACTTGTAATATCCATGTTACTTTGATTGTACAAAATATATACAATTTTCGCTCATAACATTGTATGATCTGTATTACTAGCGCAGTCATATGAATTAAATGGGCAATAATCAAGCCATATTAAACATCAAAGCACTTCATTATACATATCTAAAATGAAAAAAATCATAGATACTAATTAGATTATAAATTTATTTTAAATTATTATTATTAATTATAAAAATAAATAATATTTAAGCTAAACATATACACCTTTAAAAAAACATGGAGCAATATTGTTAACCATGTAGATTTACCCCTACATAATATGGGCCAATGTTATGGTTTATCAATAACTCACTTCAAATGACACTTGTTCATATGATATTTTTTTAATTAATTGATCTAGTTAAAAGGGAAAAAAGAGTGTAACTACTTTGAAGATAAATATCAAACTTTTATTTGTGTATACTATTATGAATATCTTAGAATATTCCATGGAGGTTAATTCACTGCTCTCTACCTAAAATTATTGATAATTAAATTAAAAATTTAAAAACCTCATTCTAAAATAGACATGAATATAAACTTAAATTAAAGCTTGAATAGAGGATATATCTTCAGCTAAATTATTTATCGTCCACAAGCTTATATCAAAATCAATAAACATACATTATGTGTTTTTCATCCAAAATCATTTCTCCTCCTCAATTATTAATAATAAGTAGTATCTTTGGCTTTGTGGGCTTATGGATTTCTTTCCCTCTTTGGGTTTAATTGTTTTGGGGGACATGTTTTTCCTCCAGGATAATTCTAATCATCTCTCTCTTTTCTCCTTTATTTGTCCTTTACTTTCCTATCACTTTGGCTCTCTCGGTGTTCCCCTAGTTTTTATCTACCTCTCTAGGCTCACACGCTTTCACTCCTCTCTCCTCCCCGTTTCTATGTCTCTTCCCTCCCTTGCTCCCCCTCTTCTCTCATACCTTCTAAGCCTATTTTCCCTCCTTGGCCTATCTCTCTTTGTACTTCATCCACTTTACCTACTTTTCTCTTTCCTTTCGGTTCTATCTAATTGAGAGGCTTTCATGTATAGCCCTGACCCCCTATCTTATCCACTTCATTATGGTTAGACATAGATATATTGGATTTCATTGCAGTGGCAGGTGGGGACACCTTGGTCTCACCCCCCTTCTGATCTCAATACACCCTCTACTCATGGCACTTGATCTCAAGTAGCCACATGAAAGCTACAATCTTTAACATGAAAGAACACTGTTATTTTGTACTCTCAATTAATTTTTCAAGTGAATAGAATAATGTTGGAGTGGTTTAATAGGGATTCATGTGTCAGACCCTGTTGGTAATGTGTTTTTCTGTATTGTGAATCATTTATTGTCAGTTCATGCTTTAATACATGTCTTCATGTTTGGCTTAACAAGAAAATATGTCAGAATTCACTACTTGTTGTGCTCTGTTGTATGTTAGTTGAACATTATATGTTTTCTTATTATGACATTTAGAATTCATCTTGTAATCTAATGCTCTAGTGTCATAATCACAACGCTTCATTCGCCCTATCTACAACAAATCAGGTTAAAATACCAGCAAACTGCCTAGCTTTCCCCTACCTAAATCACCTCATGATCCCTTATTCACTTGAAACTGTTAGCATAGTGTGACTCCATGCCCAATGCATGTGTCTTCTCCCACCTACCTGGAAAACATTGAAATAAACCTTCTCTTTTGATCCTCATCACCAGCCTAAGATCAGAAATCATTCACTCATCTAATTAACTGAGAAAACCTTAGTGAGAGAGCCCTCTCCAAGGCTAAAATGGATAGATTCTAGCCTAAAAGTGGTACTTGGTTACCTTTTTAATCCTTTTTTTAGCCTAAAGGAAATTATAGAGTGCTAACGTATGGCTTTTTGATGTTGAACCAAAATTTGAAGTTGAATTTGGAAGCACTTCTAGAACAAGCTCGCTTTGAGAAACACCACTATAATTTTTGGGATTCATTAAATATGTGGTCTTTGTTAAAATTTTAGTAGATTTAGCCATGAAGCCATGTTTTTATTTTTATTTGTAGTATTCTTAGTTACCAATAATGTTATCAATGATTAGGTAGGATCTCAAAGACCTAGACTCAGATGATAAAATTATTTTGTGGTTGTATGGAATTAGGATTTGACAGTAGTAATGTCCAGTATGAGGCATGAGACAGTTCCAAGATTATGCTATTGGATTCTTCTCACATATAAAGGTGTTTCAACTTCTTTCACTCATGATCATTGTTGTGATTTTTTGTATGTTTGAATTATATCAATTTGGAAGCCTACAACTGCAATTTATAGAAACTGTTGGTTCGAGAAATCCCTATCTATGGCAAGCATTTCTATGGATTTTAGTGAAATTCTGGAGCCATGTGAGCTATTTTGGAGTTGTGTGGACTATGGTATAACTTGTGTGTATGGAGTTGTTGTAAGTTAGCATGAAAAAGTGAAAAAATTGTATCCAAGACATGTTGAGTTGCGTGTGTGTTGTTGAAGGAGCTATGACTATACTGCTAAGTTGTTGCTACATTAGTCCATTAAAATTGAATAGGTGAAGGAAGGTGGGGAGTCCCACGAAGGCTTGATTTTATCATCAAGTGAACAAAGGTGGGGACTCCCATGAAAGTATTTTGGCATCACCGAGTAGGTTAAAGAAGGTGGGGACTCCCACAAAGGTCTATTGGCATCAGTGGGTAGGTGAAGGTGGGTACTCCTATGAAGGTTTGTTGGCATCACCATGTAGGTGAAGGAAGGTGGGGAATCACACAGAGGTCTGTTGGCATCAACAAGTAGGTGAAGGAAGGTAGGGACTCCCACAAAGTTCTATTTGAATCACTATATAGACAAATGAATGTGGAAAATCCCATAAAGGTCTATTGGTATCAATGTGTAAATGACGAAAGGTGGGGACTCCCACAAAGGTATGTTGGCATGACCGAGTAGGTGAAGGAAGGTGGGGACTCCCAAATTGGTCTGTTGGCATCACCGTGTAGGTGAAGGAAGTTGGGGACTCCCACAAAGGTCTCTTGGCTTCACCAAGAAGGTGAAGGAAGGTGGGGAATCCCATAATACAAACATAAGAATCATATTGATGGTAGTTTAAAGGTAGAAACTAAGGTGATTTGGTTCATGTTGATGAGATAGCTTGTCACTAGGTAATGGCCAGCCTATTGGAGCTATGGCATTATGTAGAAAATACGGTGATAATTCTTTGTTGTCTTCTAAATCTTGAATGTATTGAACCTTATTGAGCCTAGCTAACTAAATACAAGTATAGTTATTTGGTTAAAATTAACATCTTTAACAAATTACAAGTGAAGTAAAGAGATCCAAGAAAACAATTAATAAATATGCCAAATATTCCTAGTGTGTGAGTGAATGCGAAGGAATACCATGTTTGTCATTTATCTCTTATTGGTATTGGATGATGGACAGATGTAGGTAAAGTTGTGTGAAATAAAGAAAAATGGTGACTATGAGTCTCACATGATAGCCATAACAACTACATGTCATGTGTTGATATGATATTTTGTAGTGGTCCTAGAAATGTTTGATGTACATAGAAACCTCAGAATTTGGAATGTATTGTACCCAGATCTATGTAACATGAAAAGGGCATATCAATCTAAGACTTGGATAGATATGCATACCCCTTCGTCACATTTTCCCTAGTGACATGATGTTTCTTGTCTAGTTTATATATTAGACATTTCTTTAACACTCTAAAGAGTGTTTCATGCATTGGATGGATACACTTGGGTGGACCATATTGGTAATAGACTCCATGAGGTGATATTTTATATTCAAGGGGAGTTCATCAAGAAGTTGAATAAACCATGTACATGAAATACATCATATTAGACAAATGGTTGCAATGGTTGGGTACCCATGCATTATGGTGGATGATTGTTCCTTTATATAGACGTTGAAAATTTGATGATGTCTACATGATTGAGTTATAAAGTGTGAGTGCTAGGTTGAATGTGTAATCAATATTGTTGAATATATTGGTCATTATTTGTAGAGTTCTAGGAGTATGTTCCTATTAGTTAGAAGGTTGTTGAGGTCTAGTTGGTTGAGATATTCTCTCCAACTAGTTAGCCTCCTAGTTTGGAGTGTGTTTGAGATATTGTTTCAATAGAATAATTGGGTCCAAGATAGTTCTCATAACTTGAGACAAACCTTCTTGTGTTAATATTTATAACATTATTTAATTAAATCATAATGTTCTCAACAAAGTTATTTTGGTATTCGAGTTGGTCTGGGCCTACTCCCTCACACGTGGCAGGAGTAGGTTTCCCATAGATTTCCTATAGTGAATTTGGGTGTCTTTTATTTGTCCATCACAATTATTTAAATATATATTTAAACACTATTTTAATTATTTTTATAATAATCTTCTTTCAAAAAAGTATTAGTTTAGGAAAAAACATATCATATATTTTTGTTTAGGTATAAAGATCAAATTAATCACAATTTTGAGGAATAAAATTAGTTATTATATATTTTTTAAAATAAAAATAAAATTAATTATAAATATTTGACAATCCCTAAACACCATGGGAATTTGGATGCAAAATAATTGTATGGCCCTAATCAAAGGAACAATCTCCTGTTATTTTTTGTGGAAAGGCTATTACACATTCCTTTTTTGGCTAAAGGAACATATATATCTCAATTATGAAATTGAACTTTATTTTATGGGACCTTGGAAATAATATCTAAATAAGTGGACCCTATATTTCAATCTATATGTTGATGTCACAAATGTAGCTTTTATCTATTCAAGGACCCCCATCTATCATTCTATTGTTGGAACGATGGATCTATGGTATCCATAAGAGACACTTTGGGAAGATACATAGATAAATAAGAGCCTAGGTATCCCTTATTTACTTGTTCCTTAATTTATGTGGAAGTAGATATGGAAAAATGTATCTTGAATTAATCAATTTATGCAAGGATAAATTTGATCATCTTCAAAAGTTGGATTATGACTACATACCATTTAAATAGAGAATCTCTCATTAATATGAGCACTTTTCAAATGACTATAAGGTATAAGGCTATGATAGGATTCTTGTTTAACCTCCTCTGCCCATTCAACTAATATGTTCCCTTCTTTGTGGATAGTGTTGACACTATTTTCATCTTTTTGAGCCTTTGCTTGGTTGTCAAAAAAGGTCGTGCTTTTGTCTCCTTCCTGAATCCATAGGGTTCTTAAGTTAATTATCTAATCCTCCTCCTCCTCTATTGTATTTATTTTATAGATTTTATAATAGAGCTCCTTTTTTTGCGCATGGAGTTATTTTGTCACTTCTTCATTCTCTAGTCTTCATTCCACTTTTTCCAACTCCCATTGAATAACATGCTTTTCCTTAAGTGGCTCTTTGTAGCTATTTTTTGCCCAAATCTTGAGAGCAAACAAGACAAGCTTGAGTTTCGACTCCCAAACAAAGCTTGGCGGGCCATTAATTCTTGTGTGACATGCATGTTCAACCAACATTGTCACTTCCTTGTTTTTGGACTAGAGGGGATTATAGCAGAATGGGAGAGGACTGAAGTTTTCTCTTTCTTCAAAAGTTATGCTTATAGGTTTTTGTTCTGATATTGTTGTTGCTAATATCTTAGAATAGGTTGTAATGAGTTCAAATATGATATCTATGTGAATTATGAACCGATCCAACCATTCCTTGATGTTTCTAGGTCTGAGGCGTCTATTACTCCATATGAATTTTCCATCCCTTAGTTTGATGTCCATAAGACTGTGATCAACCATTATATTTTATATTTTGTCTCTACTTGGGTCGGGGAGATAGAGACCTCCTCTTTTTTCCTCATTATTCATTAAGGTTGACTCAAAGAATAGTTGACTGACCACCATCTAAATCTAGTTTAGGTGCTAAAGAGCTCCAACATTTCTCTTTATCTCTGTAGTATCCTAGGGTGTAAATGTTACAAACTAAGAACATATTCCCATTTTATTTATTATGAAAAACTATCTTTATCCAATGTTTCTCCCGATAAGTATCTTGAATTTCCAAAATCATATGGTTCTATACTGTACATATACCTTCTGAAGTTCCTCTCATGTTGATTGTTATCCATTTAAAACATTTTCATATTTTCTTGATTATGGATGTCATTTCTTCCTTACTTGATTTGGTCTCTTGGATTATCAATATAGATGTGGGTTTTTTTTTATCTTACTAGATCTGTCGTTGCACTTATTTTTGAAGTGTTCATAAGGCCTCTATAGTTCCAGAAGACCAAGATCATTATTTACCTTGAGAAGGGGTGGCATAGCCCTTGACTCTCAGTAACATCCTTGGTGAAGATTCTATGTAATAATGTAAATAAAGGCAAAAATAAGACCACAGGTAAGGGACACTTATTCCAAGTTGAATGTTGGGTGAAGATATCCTAGTGGGCATCAATGGATGTGTATTTTTGGCTAAGGAAATTGGAAAAGGCATTAAAAGGAAAAATACATTTTTGGCACATTTATTTATGAAAATAAAGGACAATAGGAGAAAATGAAGGTGAAAGGTCACATGTTTCATGTGAGGAGGAAATTGAAGGAAAATAATGGAAAATGAAGAAAATAGAGGCCTTATTAATAAAAAGGCTTATGAGGATCAATTGGCAAGCTTGGTTAGTGAAGCTCTTAGTCAGTGTAAGTTCTTGGCTCAAGCTTGCTTGGTTAGTGAAGCTTAGTTAGTGTAAGTTCTTGGCTCGGGCTTGGTTAGTGAAGCTCTTAGCCAGTGTAAATTCTTGGCTCAAGCTTAGTCAGTGTAATCTCTTGGTTAGTTCAAGTTTGGAGCTCTCTCATTATTCTCTGTCTCTCTCACTCTTGGTCACTAGAGTTTTCTTGGAGCACTCTAGCTTTGGATCAAGGAAGGAAAAACAAGCAAAGGGAAAGGAAGGAAAGCAGGATCAAGCAGCTTTAGTAGGAATACTTGTAGGTAAGCTTTTGCATGTGTGAATTTCTAACTGGTTTGGACATGCATGGCTTTGCATGTTGGTGTATGGTTCTCTTGTTGTCGGTGGTATGGTTTTCCCGGGTCATGACAGTGGTTTTCAGTCTAGCCTTGCCTTTTTTTGGATGCCATGGTATTGGGATGTTTATTTCGGTTTTGAGCTTTGGTTTGTTGGATGGATTTCAGAATCCAGGGCGGAGGTGGTCTCAAGGTTCATTCCCAAAGGCCTAGGAATCCCTTGACCAGATTTGGTGGGATACATGGTAAAGCCCAAGGGAGAAGTCTCGATTTAGGGCCTAGTTATCGGGGTTTGGATTATGGTAAAGCCTGAGAGACTGGTCTCGGTTTAGGGCCTAGTGATCTGGGATTATATTGCGGTAAAGCCCGAGAGATAAGGAGACAAAAAATTCCTCAAGGATAGTGATGGATTCCGGATGGCATTCCAAGTTCGATTCGGTTGTGATCAGAGCACCGATTTTGGTGTGATAATGGTTTGGTGAGGGTGGAGGTGGTTTAACCTCTGGATTCCATTGGTTGTTCTTGGATTGTTTGTTCTATGAGATCCCACATTCATTGCTTGGAATATGGAACGAGGGTGACTTGCTGAAAGAAAGATTTGGTTAAGCCATGTCTATGGTTGGATGGTATGTGGAAATCCCAAACTTGGTTGGATTTGCCTATGATTAATAAGAGCTAAGTTTTCTTACTTTTGTACTTGTTTATATTTGGATTTAACGGTTGTCATATATCTAATATTTATATGGTTTAATGCTAGTTATAAGCATGGTTATGTGACTGGTTCATGTCATGGTTATTTCATGTATTTACTTGTAATTGTTAAATGGATGGATGCAATACCTATTGATGCTATAATAGTCCAATGGAGAAGGAGGTGATCCTTCTGGTTATGTTTCATAAGTTCTTTCAATCATTTATGTTATGTCTTGCATCCTAGGCTTGTAGGTTGAATTGATGCCAAGTGTTTGATATAATGTTAGTCCCAATTGGGGATGCTCCTACTCCTAAGGTTGATTTTTGGTTTATCATCATTGTTATCATGTCTTTGATGGATTCTGAAGGTTGTAGCAATTTTTGGGTAGAGGCCATGATTCTGGGCTAGAAAAGTGGCTCAAATCTCAAGGTCGCTAGCATAGGTTTGTTGAGAAAAGTCCGCAGTTGTTGGCACAAAGGCCTATGAGAGCGACTTTAGGTTGCTGGTCGCTCCCTTTCCCATAGCATGAGAGCGAGTATGGCCTAAGAGATCCAAAAAAATAGTGGGACCCAGGGACAGGCCGTCTGAGTGGATGAATTATCTCTTGAGGGTTCTGTTGATGATTTTGGATGACTGTGTGTGATGTTCTATCGAATCCATTTCCTTAAGGTCACCAAGGAGATTGAATCCCTTATAATAACCTCCCTCATCACATGTTTTCCTAGATGGATGGATGCTTGGGTGGACCTAGGAGGAGGGGCTATTACACTCCCCCTGCCTGGTTCTGAGGTTCTATCAGTGCTTTCCCTCTCCCTGGGAATGAATCCATAGGTTGTTGGATTCCCATTGCCATATCTTTTTGTGTTGCTTCATTTCACACCTCTTTATTGGATTTTCTTCTAGATTTTCTTTGTAGTGCTTCTGCGGGCATTGTAGTTTCTTTAACTTTTGTTTTGGTCTAGAATCCCTACAAAGGTGGGATTTGGTTGAGTCAGAGAGATCAAAGGTGGATCAGAGAAAAGTAAGATGGTTCCATCATGCAACAACTTGAGCCATTACGGGAATTTCTAGACTTTGAGGGATATTTCTTATTTGTTCAAGGAAAAGGTTTTGGCAATCATTGTCAGGTTTGAGGGGAGAGGTCCTTTTGGAGCATCCACCACTTTTAAGAATATAGATATACATTGATATTTGTTTCGATTGTTCTACCACTTAGGAAACCATACTAGTAACATAAGCACAATTATTTTATTTTATTTTTCATATTATTTTATACTTGAGAGTCTGATAAAAAAAAATTGTAATAGTTTATAGCATAGAAAACTAGAACTAAACTTAATAACATAAAAAACAACATGAAGTTAAAGTGTTGTTGCACAACATTGCCTTGTTGACATTCATTTTGTAGGGGTGTCCTTAGGGCCTGATGGTTCTAGATCTTTGTTGGAGTCAAATGAGGAAAGGCCCATGTTTGTTAGGTTCTTGGCTAGAAGTGTGACACTTTTTTTTTTTAAGTTTATCCACCTTATCAAGCAACCCTTCCATGCATATGATTAACTCTTGTTATGTGTCTTTCATGTCTATGAGAAATCTTCCCATTAATGTTTTTATATGACAATACAGGTTAATAGCCTACATGTAGGAGGTTGTTTTGGACCTGGTATAATTCCTAATATTCGGTATCCAATCTCTTGTCTCCTTATCTACATGTTTGTTAGGAATGAATCTTCAATATTTCTTGACTTGTTCCTCCATGTTAGAGATAACCCTTTAAACAATTGCATAGATTATGTCCCTATATCTTTTTATTGCGACTTTGAAAGCTACTTGGAATCGAATGCCATGAGTAGAGGGTGTATTGAGATCAGAAGTGGGGTGAGACCAAGGTGTCCCCACCTACCACTACAATGTAGTCCAATAAATCTACGTCTAACCATAATGAAGGGGATAAGAAAGGGGGTCACGGGTATACATGAAAGCCTCTCAATCAGACATAACCGAAAGGAAAGAGAAAAGTACGTAAAGTGGATGGAGGACAAAGAGAGATAGGTCAAGGAGGGAAAATAGGCTTAGAAGGTGGGAGAGAAAAGGAGGAGCAAGGGAGGGAAGAAACACAGAAATGAGGAGGAGAGAGGAGTGAAAGGGGGTAAGCCTAGAGATGTAGATAAAAACCACAAGAACACCGAGAGAGACAAAGTGATAGGAAAGTAAAGGAAAAATAAAGGAAAAAAGAGAGGGATGCTTGGAATTAGCCCAAAGGAAAAACCTGTCCCCCAAAACAATTAAACCCAAAGAGGGAAACAAATCCATAAGACCAAAAAGCAAAAGATATTGCTTATTATTAAGAATTGAGGAGGTGAAATGATGTTGGATGAAAAACACATAATGCATGTTTATTGATTTTAATATAAGTTTGTGGATGATAAATAATTTAGTTGAAGATATATCATCTATTCAAGCTTTAATTTAAGTTTATAGTCATGTCTATTTTAGAATATGGGTTTAAAATTTTAATTTAATTATCAATAATTTTAGGTAGATAGCAGTGAATTGACCTCTATGGAATATTCTAAGATATTCACAATAGTATACACAAATAAAAGTTTGATATTTATCTTCAAAGTAGTTATGCTCTTTTTGCCCTTTAAACTAAATTGATTAATTAAAAAAATGTCATATGAACAAGTGTCGTTTGAAGTGAGTTAAGGTTTTTTGAGCATGTGGTATTGGTAAACCATAGTATTGGTCCATGTTATTGTAAGAAAGTCAATTTATAGATTAAGAATCTCCATGGTAATGTAGGGGTAAATCTACATGGTTAAGAATATTGTTCCATGTTTTTTTAAAGATATATATGTTTAACTTATATATTATTTTCTTTTTATAAATAACATAATAATTTAAAATAAATAAAATTAAAATAGCTCTTAATGATTATTTTTTCATTTTAGAGATTATAAAAGTGTTTTGCATGTTTATTATGATTGATACCCTACTCACTTAATTTATATTAATAAGAAATATCATACATGTTAATGAACTAAAATTATACGATATTTAATACAATTAAATAACATATTTCAAATTAAAACCAATTAATCTATTAAAATAATTTTATTATAATAAATTTCATAAATATTTTTTTGCTTTTCTTTATTAAATATTTGTATTTTTAAAATTTACAAATTATTATTAGCATCCAATTATTTTTTAGAATAATTAAATTCACGAGTAAATAGAAAATTTACCCATATGTGGTTATAATGATTAAGAATAATATGTTCTCTCGTAAATCAAAAGGATATGAGAGAATGTATAGGATTGATATGAACATGTATTTAACGTGGTCATTTTTGACCCAACTCACCTATTAAAATTTAACATGGCAATTTGTAATTGGCAAAGTGGACAAGGCCACAATTTGCTATTCTAAGAATTAAAAGAGTTTTCACTGGAAAGTATAAAGTAGCCATAACTCTATATTCCCACTTCATTGATTGTGCCTACAATCTCACAAGCCGAAAAGTATATGCCACAAGGAAATATTAGAATTCAAGAACATTGTTCAACACGTATAAGCAAATGCCCAAATTCATTTTGAAACTAAAATACATAAAGTAGTATAAAATTGCATGTGCAATTGATGTTTCTCCATCTCCAGCTGGAAGAGACTAAAAATTCATAAGAAGAAACCATATCTCTTGCTTAACCAGTTTATGCAGAAGTAGGTATGAAATTGTGGCATTTGGAGACCGTTCAACGGATATATATATATTGGAAGAGAGCGCTAATACGTTATAGTAATTTCGATAGATACTGCCTCATCGCCAAAATGAAATTGACCTACAAGCAGGGGAAAAGGTAGGAGTATCCTCTTTGCTCACAGTGTGGTTTTGATCTCCAGGTTATCCACAGTATAGTGTTGGTTTCCAGTTTAGCCACGTGATAGTCTTAGTTTTTTTTAGCTTTTTTCCTTTGATAATAGCGAATTAAATATTGTAGTATTCATTCTGCATAGATAGGTACACATTCTACCCATTAAAACCATTCTCTTGGTGAAAAGAGTACACTTTCTTCTCAACAAAAGAATACCATTTCCTTTCCCAGAAGGGAACTAATTTTCTCTACCTGGACATGCGATTATTTCAGCATTTTAGTCGATTTTTTTCTTTTTCTCTTAGCCCCATTATCTCTTATGCCTTAGGAAGTTTAGCTAGTTTCTATAAGTAAGAAACCTAGCCCACATGCAATCACTGGTCTTCACTCAGTTTTGAGAACGTTTCTTTTATTTCTTCTTTTCTCTAAAACACAAGACTAAAAACATCAACGAATGTATCAGTCTAAGGGAAGATGCAACAACTATTTTGACTCTTCAAGACATCTCAGAATATATTGTATCCAAGATGCAAAGACCTCCAACTCTTGGCCAAATTGAAATTAATTGCAAGTAATACTTCCCCTTCTTTCCAAGGATCTGGTTTCACAGTGTTTAAAGAAAATTAGTATGTCCCTGGATGACAAACACTACTGGAATGCTCAAATGCTTTGGCTGCACATAAATGCATTTCCAGAAATCAATTTGTAGGATAAAAGGATTTGTCTGGTCAAAGGCTTCGAAAAATCCATATGTTCTACATTTAACAGCTGAGAGAAAATTGTTTATGTTTCCCCTCATAATTACCTCATTCTTTTTGAGAAGCTATTCTTTCTGGACTGAAAATAAAATGACTTGTACTAAGAAACACCAGATTTATTAGATTTGAATTAGCTAAAGCATATTGGTTTTGTTCTCCTAACCTGAACTGATTGGCCTGATTGACTTTCACCAAATAAGAAATTTGAATACCTTTCAAAGAAACCATTCTTGAACCAGTTTCCTCATATAGTTGTGATCTGTGGAGTAAAAATTGCACACCAATGAGGGCCTGCATAAAGTATGTTGCATGTATGTCAAAATTAAAGTACAATCTGAAAACGAAATTATCTAAAGTGTATTCTAAAGAGATAAGAAATAAAGCCGTGATTTGCTTCCTTAGACGAAGAAAATAACTTTCATTAATGGAGAATTAAGAGAGATGCCCAAAATTGTCCCAATAATTTGTAGAATCTGTTGCAACGTTGGATGTTCATGAAACTCTTTCAAGAGAACATTAACCCTTTCCCGAAGTCTCAGAAGGGGTTCTACCATTAATGCCATCTCGTATGTATTTGAATCCTGCATGCAACCAAAACTTGAGATTAAGAGAACTATCACATCCTTACACTATATCCTCAAACAAAACCAGATGTTCTACAATTATTCATGGTAAATAACCTTGTAAATATTGTATTTTGCACAGGATGGCTGGAAAGCTTCTGGTGCTCCAAACACAAACGCACAAATGGCCTGACAAAATTTTTTCTATCTAATCTTACGGGTAAAGAATACCCAGTCCCTACTCTCTCCTCCTTCCTATACTACCACCAGCCAACGATAGTCGATCCTGTTATTTTAGACACCACAACATGGCATGCACAAAGCCCCCTGGTGTGTCGAGCCATGTGGAGTGCCCTTTGTATACTGTTACAAACGTCTGAAGCATCTGAACTAAACAAACATTTAATGTTTACATATTAATGTTAGCATTACTTCCATTATTGAAACAAAAATCAATTAAATAAGTCCAATGCATGCATAATATAACCTCTTTGAATGCATAATATAACCACTATGCTTCAGCTGCCTCGGGGAGAGGCCAAATAAGATGATGCTTCAGCTGTGCCTCAGGGAGAGGCCAAATAAGATGACTGAGGCCAAATAAGATGATCAAACATCTTATTGGCCATGGAAATCTTGATATCAAATCTGATAGGTTATTTAAGAAATAAGATGAGTGTGAAAGCTAAAAACTTTAGGTTATACGTAAAAGAGACTAATGCTATCATCAAAAATCGATTACTAATAAGCCCTATTAGCAGGGACTAAAAAGATGTATACTAAAAAGAAAGATCATAATTCAAGAACACTATTACATGCAAATGTCCAAATTCATTTGCGAATGATTATGTTCATTTTTATAGTAAAATAGGTAAAGTAAATGGGTATTCATTGTTAAATATTTATGTTCATTTTTATATTAAAATAGGCAAGGTTAATGGGTATTTGATATAAAATATGTTTGTTTTGAAATGAGAATTTCTATGATTGTGTTATTTTTAATGGAATTTTGTTAATTGAATGGAAATTGTAGTGATATAATTTTTTTTGGAATGTTTGTTATTTGAATGGAATTTATGATGGTATAAATTTCTTCTAAATTGTGACTATATAAAGACATATTATATCAATGAACTTTAATTTGATTTGTTGTAGTTTTTATTATTTTAGTGAGGAAATTTATA
>APFE030177953.1:414377-495599 GCA_000404065.3 Pinus taeda
AAATGGATTTTATTTAGTATATATAAAATGTTGGAAGAAAGTTTAAAATAAGTTGTGATTTTTGTACGTTCCTATATAAACAGAAAGCTTAATTTTTGGGTATGGATTATTTGTATAGATGAAGTAATTGGAATTGAAATATTTGAAAAGAAAGGTAATATATGCCTATACACTATACATTAAGTTTATCACTTAATGATTAATTAGGTTAGTGATGGGTTGTTAAAAGCTGTCTTGGTTATACCAATAAAATTTTAGGTGATTTTCATTTCTATTTATTTTATTATTTTGTATATTACTTTTTGTGAATATTTAAAGACAAAGAGGAGCTGATGGAGAAAGTTGTTGAATGTGTTGAAAAAATTAAAAAGTCATAGTTGGATGTGGCCAAATATTCTCATTGGATTGGATGAGATAGTATGAGATTTTGAAAAAATATATCATTACACAAATGAAGCGGAAGAGTTCGACCCAGGTGGAGTAGGAAAGACTACATTGACTATGCTATTTTTTATTAGACCTCACCAGAAAAATGTGAAAAACTCTTTGTATCTATGATATTGCACAACTTGCAAAAGAGGGAACTTGCAACTGCGAGGTAAGTTCCTTTAAATTTTTCCCGGTACCAATTGCAAAGATCTATATATTCATTTCGATTTTAACATTATGTATATATTTTCTAATGAGTAACAAAGTATTTGTATGATGTTAGATTTATAGGCAATATTGAAAAGTGGTAGAAAACTCTATTCTTTAATTAGAAATCTCAATTTTGTGGTTTGTAGTGTATTTTACTAAGTAATAAGTGACATGGATGATAGGTGTTTGAGAAGTTTGATTTAGTTCAAGTGATTGTGATTAATTTCATACTAAAATAGAGTAGGTTTCAAGTAACTCTGCCTAGTAAAAATAAATATTAAAAGTCATGTGAAGGGAAATTTAAAAATAAAACCTGTCATCAAAAAAATTCCTGAGGGATCGTCAAATTTAACTCCTAGGTACATTGATGTCCACCTAATACCCACTTCTCCATCGCCGTCCAGTTATGAAAGACAAATTTAACTCTATGTACCCTGTCCATATATTCTTAAAGTGTATTAAATACCCTATGGCTACACAAATATCACTGCCCACTTAATACCCACTTCTCCATCACGTTCGAGTTATGAAAGAGACCCTTCTCACACAAATTTAACTCAGGGGTATTGTGTCCATATATTCTTAAAGTGTATTAAATACCCTATGGCTACACAAATATTGCTGCCTACTTAATACCCACTTCTCCATCACGGTGGAGTTATGAAAGAGACCCTTCTCACCCACCCCTACAGTGAAAATGTTTTGATTTTGATTCATCTTTTAAAAATTTTAAAGCTTTTATTAGAGTTTTAGGTTGCATAGACTCTTTCACCTTATATGTTGTATATATTGTGGATACATTATGAATTATATTTCTATTATAAGAGCAAAGGAAAACACTATACAACTTACTTAATAAGATAAAAAAGAAAAATAATATGAATAAAATGTTTCAAAAAATATACATTAAAGAAAAACCTTATGCAACTTACTTAATAAGATAAAAAATATATATAAATAAAATGTTTCAAAAAATACAACTTAAATTATTTAATTGATGGATTCACAAACACCATACAATTCAATTATTCAAAATTTAGTTACTATTTACTAATTAATAATGTGAAAATTCATTTATTTTGTCATGAAATGCTAATATGATACGGTAATAAATAAATAAAGTGAATTCAAATGGGGTGAAAGAGATTGATATTGTTACTGTCAATCAAACCAAGTGGCGATGTGCTTTTCTGAATAGGCTTCTTATTATTTATTCGTGGATAAAAAAGAACCAAGTGGCGATGTGTTTTTCTGAATAGACTTGTTATTATTTATTCGTGGATAAAAAAAGAAATGAATTTCTTTTGTTACTCCAAAAAAAACCTTATCACATCTCCTTTATGGCGAGGAGAGGATGATACGAAAAAATAATAATATTTAAAATAAATTGATAGAAAAAACAAAATTTCACTGAACTTTAATTAGATACCAACTTTACAATCAAGAAAATCGCTTAAAAAATAATCAAAATTTGTCCATTTTAACTTAAGGAAAAAGCTAAGGCACCAAAAATGATACGATTTAAATAGTGAATAATAAATACGCCATAGCCCACGCCCTGCTTTGAACAGCAAACATCACATCACAGAAGCATCTCCATCGCAACATTGATAAACACGTGGTCTGATTCCTGAACGCGTCTTTGAATTTTTATATAATCCCACCTATCTACTCCACTGCAACACTTTCCATCTCATTGCCTCCGTAACATCAACTTCTTTCCATCTCTCTTCCTCCCCCACTTTCTCCTCCCCATTTAATACCCACTCCTCCACTCTACCAAAATTGTTCATTAGACCCACCTCACCGACCCTACCTACCGTCCGCTGATATCCCATGGATTCCATGTCCTCCATGTGAAATCTTTTGCTCTCGGGGCCTGGAGCGTACGTTGAAGCCGAGACGACTTGCAGAGATAACATTCAAAATGGGAGAGACATTCTTTGTAGTGTTGCAGAGATAACTGGCATTTAACTGGACGGTGAGTGAGAGAGATATAATTTTTACATTTTGTTGGATTGATAGGTATATGATGATTTAGGTAGGCATATGATGACTCACAGGTTATTTTGCTCTCTGGATGAATGAATATTCAGGGACGAAGACGAGCTCTTGGATAAGATTGTGCTGCAAATAATTCCGCCACAGTTGTATGTGCCCAAATGGCAGAGTATGGAACTACTACATTGGAGGAAAAATTAAAAGATTTTGAAGATAGTGTGCTATTTAAACATACAGAGAAACGCCAGGCCACGGTTGTGGGGATTGTGGGTGCAGGCGGCGTTGGGAAGACAACGCTGGCCAAAGAATTTTTCAAGCGTCGGAGATCAGATTACGCTGGATCCTCCTTTTTATCAGACGTGAGGGAAAATGCAGCTAGAGGGAATGTAACTTCATTGCAGAGTAAACTCCTCAGCGACCTGCAAGGAAATAGAGACATCAAAATTGGGAGCTTGTATGAAGGTGAATCTTGTCATGCGCTCATAGTATTAGATGATGTAGATCATGTTGACCAATTGGATGCCTTCATGCCAATTAGGCATGTCCTTGACCCCAAGAGTTTGATTTTGGTTACGAGTCGTAACGGCGATGTCCTGCGTAGTGGGGGGATAGAAAAAAGTTCAATTTACGTCCTCCGAGAAATGAATGAACAAGCCTCCCGTGAGATTTTCTATTCCTATGCCTTCTCGCAGTCATGTCCACCCCAAGGTTTTGAAAGTGTAGTAGAGGAAATTTTACAAAGATGTGATGGACTGCCATTAGTTTTGAAAGCGGTTGGGAGTCTTTTATGTGGAGAAAATGATCAATGTACATGGCAACGAGTACTGGACAGATTCAGAAATATTCTACCTCACGACACATTTCTGAAACTTCTCTTTTGTTATGACTCCCTCGTTGAAGAAGAGCAGGAAATTTTCCTAGATATTGCGTGTTTTTCTATAGGAAAAGACAGGGATACGTGGATAGGAATATGGGATGAATCCGGGTGGAAAGGTTTGGTGGGATTTCAAAATCTAATGAATAAGGGTCTTGTCGAAGTGGACAATGAAAATAAGATAGTAATGCACGATCACTTAAGAGACATGGGAAGATTTATAGCAAAAGGGGGGAAAGTGCCGTGGCGGGGAACCATGGAGGCACTGTTTTATGTAAGTGCATCCTAACCACCCTAACCTTTGTTGACATGTCAACAAGTTCCAAGATTTTTAATTAGAAAAATTCATTGCGTAATATGTTATAATTCTTCATTGATTCTAACTAACCAACAGGGGATGACGCAAGTCCGCGGAATTAAAGTGTTTCCCAAAGAAACTTTTGACTTCGGAATGATCAGTGACTTGCATTTCCTTGAAGCTGAAGGCAGTGTTGTAGAAAGCATAGTGACAAAGGTGCGGTCCCTGAAACTAATGTGGCTCCACTGGATTAATTGTCCCCACTCTTCCCTGCCTCCCTGGCTTCCTATGCACGATTTAAGAGTTTTAGAAGTGGCCGGGAAGGAATTGAAATTATTGTGGAAATGTGAATCTCAGGTATGTAGATGTACATGCAGTCGTTATGCAGAAAGGATTATTATATTTTAAGATGAGAAGCATTATGGTTTTATCTTCCTTTCTCCTTGAAATACAAACATTGCAGGCACCTATGCACTTGCGAGAATTGATCGTTGATGCTCCACTTTCGAAGTTTCCAAAGTCATTAGAGCAGCTGAAGCACCTTAAAATGATTGAAGCGAAGGATGCGTATCTGGCAACGCTACCAGAAGAATTTTGTTACCTGCCTTTTTTAAAATATTTAAAGCTAAAAGACTACCAGATTCTTCCAGATTCGGACGGGAATTTCAGCAATATCCAACTGACCGACGGAAGAAATCAGGAGAGCATTTCAGATTCCATGGACAATTTAAAGAATCTCAATCTCACCGATCTGGAGCGTTGCACAAGTTTGGAGATGCTTCTCACAGCTATAGTTTGGAGACACTTCCAAAGTGCTTAGGGAAGTTAATAAAGTTTTAACGCATCCATCTATAGCCGCAGCGGTACAAAAATTTGAAGACGCTCCCAGCTTCTTTTGGGAGTTTTATAAATCTGCAACAACAGAGGGCATAATAGTAATGTAAATTTACAGGAGCTACTAGATCGTCAAACTCTGATATTTCTGAAATTCTTAAAGCTACTGTCTACTCCTGCATCAAAACCTCAGGTAATCATTTTGCCCAAACTCAAGGGGGTCAAGTGGGAGAGATTCTCTATATATTTTATTCCAATAATGTAAATGTAGAGGACCTGTTAGGTTCTCAAACTCTGATATTTCTGAAGGTGTTAAAGCTACTGTCTACGCCATGCAGGAGCATCAAACCCCCAGGTAATTATTTTTCCCAAACTCAAGGGGCATGAAATTTTCCAAGGGAAGAGATTCCCTATAAATTTTATTCCAATAATCTAGGTTGTTTTAAATTGGTGAGTTGTCATTTTTGACTATGTGGCACATTGTAAAACAGCCAAACAAACAAACCGAGGTTTTTTTTATCTCTTCTAGAAAATGGACAGTTGTAAATGCAACCCCATAAGGTAGAAGATATTTTGATTTGTATTATGCTAGTAGAAGTGGTGGTGTAGTGTAGAAGATAAGATAAAAAGGAACACAGAGCTAGAATGCCCGAGGTAGAGAAGAGGGCTGAGTATGCCCATATTGTGTACACGGTCAAGAATTTCTGTGTAGTTGAATTTGATTTATTAAGAGAAATTTTATATGCATATGTTATTGTGAATATTTCGGTCTATTGTGATGAATTTCTCTGTTGAGCATAAATGGTAAACTGACTGAGCATGTGATTGTATAGTCTGAAAATTGTATGAAATTCTTTTAATGGAATATGGAATATGAAAATTGTATGAATGGAATATGGAATATGAGTACAGGAGGTTGATAATTGGGTGATCTCCAGCAGTTAGTAATTACAGTAATATGTGATTGTTAGGAGGAGGACTTACAACCTCTTGAGATAATGGAACAGTGGTTTCGATTTGAGGATAAGCTCATGGCATCGATCAATTTTCTGTGGTAAGTGTCTCTGTGTATTTAAATGGCATGGACTAACATTGCTCTGTGTTGAGCAATATAGCAGATCCAAGTGGTGAATTAAACCCTGAGAAATGGGCATTGGTAATGGAGGAAAAACCCAGCAAGTAAATCATTGATCCAGATGTGGTCAAACAATGATGATGGAAAATCACTATCATGATCACACTAATCTTCAAGCAGGGTATTAAAGCTGTGGAGCTCCTGGTGAGCGTAATACATTAGTACACTCATGGTTACAGCAGATTATTCAGCATTTAGTAATTTGTATGCTGAGTTATAAATTGTGGATATATACCTGTAGTATGCAAGTGCAGAAACAGAGTGGAACTAACATCCCCTGGATATATACCTGTAATATGCAAGTGCAGAAACAGAGTGGAACTAACATCCCCAGGTTGACCTTGTGAATGCTAGAACTTCTACTGTAACAGAGGTGACCTTGATGATTGAACAATCCAGTAGAAATCCGCAGATGAAGTTCAGATTTGGTAAGATGGTAGAGAATTCCGGGTAGCACATGGTATTCAAGTGATCGTCACTTGATTCCTGCAATATTTATGAAGATCTGGTTAGAGAGATCTGAACAGAGGATTCTTGAAGGTAAGCACTTCAAGGAAGAACAGTGAGCTAAATACCCCAATTAGGTAAGGGTTCTGAGATTATAGGTTGTTAAAATCCTGTAGCTTACCTTTCTTTTGATAAGCTTCGGATAGTTATGGGTTCAATGAATCTAAGTTTATTCATTAATGCAGTCTGTGTGTTTTAAACTGTAACCATTTGAAAGAAGGATCCGACGATTCAAACATAAATGATTTTTCGGTTCATAGTTATAGGCAATATAATTGATTTGATTTTCAGTTCATAGTTATAGGGAATTTAATTTCTTGCAGTTAACAGTTGAGGAAAGGAGTCTTGGGTACATATAGATTGCTGGTAGCATTAATAGACTTCTCCCATTTTTTTTTGGCATCAACCAGGGGGAAGGTTGAAGCCATTACGTTTTAGTGTGGAGTTTTGTGTGAGTTTGTCATAAAATAAATTCATTATGTGAACATTGGTAGATTAATGTTTTTTAATCTAAATATTTATTATGGTTATATATAAAAGGTAGTGACATCGTTGTTATAGCAATTGCACCAAGTCACTAAAGATATAGAGAATTAAGTAGGTGGTAGATTATATGGAGGCCATGAAAATATTTGGCAATATTATATAAAAAGAAACTATTGTTATCCAGTATCCAGAAATTAAGAAGCACAAAATTAATATATCAATTTTATTGTGTTTTTAATTAAGTCACACAAAATTAATATATCAATTTTATTATGCTTTTTTTGCACTCTGCACAACAAAAGTTTTTTGTGCACTTCCGCACTTCGCAGAATGAAAGCTTTTTCCGCACTTCTGCATTCTGCACAATGAAATTAATGCCCAAAACAAGTAAATGCAACAAAATCCTTATGTTGCCGAAATAAGTGGCAGATGGCAGTACAACACACTAGTGACATGAGACTTACTTATTTGTTTTCGTCACGAATTTAGAGTATCTTTTAGAGCTGGTAGAGAAAACAACCTAATAGAATTGTTTGCGTAAGCCACAATTTCACTTTGCTCACGATGAAAGCTTCTTTTGTACCTCGACACCTCCGCACAATGAAAGTTAAAACCCTGAGATATGCACACTTTGCAATCGTACCTCTGCACTTTGCATATTGAAATTAACACCCAAAACAAGCAAATGCAACAAGATGCTTATGTTGCCAAAATAAATGACAGATGGCAGTACAATACACTAGTGACAGTGAGACTTAGTTATTTGTTTTTGGCATGAATTCATAGTGTATCGTCCAGAGATTGCAAAGAGCGTGACATAATAGAATAATTTGCACAAGCCGCAGTTTCACATTGCTCACAATGAAAGCTTCTTTTCTACCTCTACACAATCAAAATTAAACCAGAGATATGCACACAATCGTTATAGAAATTGTCTCAGACCTCTAAAGATATAGAGAATTAAGTAGTTGAATAAAATGGAGGTGAGACAAACAATCAACAATATTATATAATATTATATATGAAGCAAGTATATGGGTCGAAATTTAAGTTGCACAAAATTGATATATGAATTTCATTGTAATTTCTCTACACCTCACAATAAAAGCTTCCTCTGCACCTACGCACTCCGCATAATGAAATTAATTCAATTAAAAACAAAAGTTTTATGTATATAATTCTGTTGAACTAAAAAAAAAAAAACATATAACTACAAAGTTTTGATAATCAGAATAATAAAATGTGTCGTACGTTATGTTCTTTTATTCTATTTTTTATTAATTACTCTTCGAACCTATAGCGGCTAATATTGATTGTGGTGTAGAGAGCTCCACACCTAATATTAAAAAATTAATTATGGCTTGGTTCTAATATTAACATCTATTTAGTGCTTAATAAATTCATTCTAATACATTACATAACGATTACTAGTTGTAAACATATCAAGTTCGACATTTATTAGTGAATCAACCCACTACGACAAATCCATGTGATTAACTACTTTATTTCCTTCCAAGCATTGTTATAGTATATTTTTCTCCATTTTTTTGAAAAATTTGGCGTTATTTATCGGGATGACGCTATTTTTGGTGTTGTTTGCGTCGAGCAAAACATTTAGGCATTAAATCAGGCGCTAATAGCGCCAGAAATATGCCAAAAAATTCACTAGAAATTACGCTAGAAATAACGTGAGATTTAGCTCCCCTTTTAGCACCTAAATTAACGCCTTGGTTAGCTCCCTTTTTAGCACTAGATTTAGTGCTGAATGTGACTAAGTACTTAATTAATTGAAGTGTTGGGGATTAAGTGGATAAGGGCTTTGAGGATTATGGCACTGAGCGATTTGGGGTATAGGGATTAAGGGTTATCGTTTAAAGGATTAAGGGTCAAGTGCTAAGGTATTTGGCGCTTACGGGGCTTACGTAGTTTAATGGTTAATGGATTACGAATTATGGGTTATGGGATTAATTTTTAAGTGCTTAGGGAATAAGGGTTTATGGATTTAAGGATTAGGGATTAGGGCTCAAGTGTTTAAGTGTTTATGGCTTAGGGGTTTGGGTATTTAGGGATTTTGCATTAAGGGACTACTGATTAACTAGTGTTGAGGAATTAAGGGTACTTTAAGAATTAGGGCTTAATAATTTAAAGGTTAATGCAGGCTTAGGGGTTAGGTGATTTAGGGATTTATCAAAATTCTCTTGAAATGTCATGGATTTGTTGGAAAATTAGAAAGGTCATAAAAATTTTCGTGATCTTGATAATTACTTGTGATGTTTCTTCTTATTATTATTCTTCATATCTTCCTTCTGTAGTTCATCAAGCAATTACCAAAAGCAGTAGCACATAAAACAATAAAAACCAGATGAAGGCACATGCTAGGGAAAAACCCCCTTCGAGGGGAAAACCTAGTCAAGATAATTCTTCCTTTCAATAGTATTCATTGTGACTCTTCACCCTAGACCAAGATGAAACCTTCCCTCCACACCATGTCAACCTCCCAGAATTTTGACCTCTTCCCAAAAACTTCGACTATGCAGCGACTTACAACAACTGGCAGCTTCTAGTAGCAACAAAACTTGGAAGACTTCAATCTCCCAATCTAGGGCACAAAACAAAGAGTGAGACACCAAAATTTCGATTTTCCTTGTCTCATTAGACTTCCCCAAACTCACATTCACTTCAGCTTCCCGACAACATACTTCGCATCTTTTCCCAGCCACAAGAGAACTTCACACTTCTGCCCAAAAACAAGAGAGTTCGAACTTGATGAGAGAATGATGCTTCAAAATGAAATTCGATGTGTTTCCTCTTATAGGCTTCTTGTGGAGTCGAGTGGATCCTTAGGCTGACTTGATCTTCTCTCAGGTCAACATGATGTGGAGGTTACATAATTCATATTTGACTCAATACTTAACCTTTTTACATCATTCAAAAGCCCAAGAAGAGTCTCTTTAAATGTAAAATACTTATATAGACTCTGAATAAATCTTAGAAGTCCTCAATGGGGACTTTGACCTAAAATATGGTGACCCAAGCATGAATCCCATGCTTTAATAAGTCACAATAATAATAATAAAATTCTTTTCTTTAATCTTTTGATAAGTACATTACATAACGACTCTAGTACATTATTGAAGACCGAACATAGTTACATTTTACAACACTCTCTATTAACTAGGGAGGTATTCATAATGCACAATGGAAGATCTCAAACTATGTGAACCATGAAGAACTTTAGGCACCACAATTCCATGGACTAGATTCCTGACTAGGGAAATCTATCTAAACAATCACTCAATAGTTTAAGCACCATAATGCCATGGACTAGATTCCTTACTAGGGAAATCTATCCCAACAGTCACTCTATAGTTTAGGTACCGAAATGCCAAGGACTAGATTCCTGACCAAGGCAATCTATCTAGGTGGGACTAAGATGGACTCAAGCTTTCAGCCCCTTTGGGTACCCTCAGGCTTACTTGCTAACCATCAACCCAAAAATCCAGATGTGTATCCAAAACAAAGCTCAATAATCAACACCACCTTTCCAACTTCGGGACTCAGACATTAGCACAAAGTGTTAGCCAGATGTCTTCGCAGGAAATGCTTCACTCACAAAGTCTCAACACCCCTTGATCTAGCAAATCAAAATAACCAATCTCTCCCAATCAAATTGATTGGTAACCAACATGCTATCAAATCCTTCGAGAGATTCCCTTGTACAAACACAACCCCAATCAATAATATGCTTTCACATGTACATAAACAAATACAAACCTCTGGGGTCTTTCAGGCAACAAATGTTTCTTCTCAACTTTCCATAGCAGGACTATCAACTGAATCTTTAACAGAGGATTCCTCAATCATACATTATTCTTCCTACTTCATATGCAACAACATATTCTTTAATCGGATCCTGCTTTCCTTCTATCAACGACACCTCAAAATGCATTCTCCAATTTCCTTCTCCTACTCATGGCCCTCACTAAAACTTACAACTGTTAGTCCTGGTCTAGTACATGAAACATGAAGCAGAGAATCATATATGTCACTCCCTATTAAACAGAGAGGATCTAATCATTCCTATACAAGGAATATTCTTAACCATCCTCTTATCCTAGGGAGGTTCATTCCATTCGAGCTCCCTCTTAACCTAGGGAGTTTTTACTTCTTCTTTTCGTCATTGGAGAATCTTTCATGGCTTCTAACCATTTCATCAGAGTTATTATCATCCTCATCATGCTTGTCGCATCAAGCATCTTCACCAAGTTGAAGATTGTGTACCAACACAACTTGCTTGTCACATCGAGCATCTTCACCAAGTTGAAGATTGTGTACATGCACAACTTTCTTGTCACATTGAACATCTTCACCAAGTTGAAGATTGTGTACCTACAGAGCTTAGATAGAAAGTACGACCAAATCTATAGAAGCATGATGTTAGCCATATAAAAAACACGGAAACATTTCAACTTTATTCATATAACATACCCAGACTTAAGTACAAAAAAGAGATATATACTCTTCAACATGTTGCTAAGGAATTTATACACCCTAGAATACAACATTCATTCCATCTAGGGTCTCAATGTGCCTTCCAAAGGTATGACATACCTTACTACAACATATAGAAAACCCTAGAAATAATTAAAAATACATATAGATCTCAAAAACATCTATCATTCTTTCAAAATACATACGTTAGACTTCTCACTAGGGATTCATACAAATCCTATATTTCATACAAAAGAATCAATCAAGGTCAATCACAACTTAGTCATTAACCTGACCAGCTTTCAGTAGGGTTAGTTCCAAACCCCTAGATTTTTTAATCAACCATCAATCAATCATTAACACGACCAACTACTACTAGGGTTAGTTGCAAACCCTAGATTTCTAAGCAATCATCAATCTCAACCAAAAATTCAAATTTCGACAAAACCCTCACAAATATGAAGTTATCATATAGTCAATATTCATAAGATATTCCTACTTTGACTAAGGTTCAACTTCAAAACCCTATAATTCCATTTTCTCAAACTCAACAATCATTACAAATCTCAAATCATCATATTCCGGAGATTTTACTTTGACTAAGGTTTAATTCCAAAACCTTAGAATTCCATTTTCACAATATCAACAATCATTATATACATAGATATCAGATTGTTACATTTCACACTAGACAATGTCACTACTAGGATTTAACAACAAAGACCTATATTTTCATTTCCAACAGTCATCTAATAGACTTCATATTGTTATATCACACATACTAGACAATTTTAACTTCACTAGGGTTTAGATATAACACCCTAGATTTCCAGATATCATCATCCTAGAATCAAGGACTTCCATTAAATCCTAAAACAAGGACTTCCATCAAGTCCTAAGGCTTATGACCATCAATGAATATGTAAACACACATATCTAGGAATTCATAACCATAAATAAGCATATCATATGTCTAATAGCATAAATACATTTGACCTAGACCAACCTAGGACTTCAACCAAAAGGACATATCTATATATGCCTAGATTTCAGCATCATGCAAATATATATTTCATATCATGTGTTAGTCAAACCCAACTTCATAACAATATCAAATAAGAGTTAGACACACAATCAATTTGATTACACTAGGGTTTGATTGGACATACACACCCATACTAAGGAAACATTTCTAAGACAATGTAATGGTTTGTCTCACACATTCCACAAAACCCTAATGAGTTAGGGTTCTAATGTAGAAACATACAAACCCTATATTACCAAAACTTCAAAGGTTTCGGGATTTTAGACCTTATCATTGAACCCTCATAAGTTAGGATTTCCTGATCACACTAAAATCCTAAACATCACATTATCAATAAAACTTCAACTAGCATTTTACAATATCCCTAATCAACTTTAGGATTTCAGACATTCACAATAGCATACCCTTCAGTTAGGGATTTCCAGAACCTATCTAGGGTTCTACATAGTCTATCAAGTATATGAGTGGGGTGGTAGATTTATCAAAGGGATGAATCACCCAAACAATAATCACTATGATTCAATACAACTAGTCATAACAAAGTTAGTATTAGATCATCAAATGAATTTCTTTCAAACAATGTATTCAAAGCATACCTTTGTTTCTTGACTAACCTTGTCTTAAGAGATCCTCCTTCTTTCAGATGTTTTCCTTGTCTTGAGAGATCCTCTTTCTTGCAAATGTTTTCCCTTGTCTTGAGAGATCCTCCTTCTTTCATATGTTTTCAATTTTTCCCTAATCAAGACAATAGAGGGAGAAAGGTGATTAGTATTCAATATAATCAAAGCTAAATGAGTGCATGAACCCAAAACAAAAAATACATGTAATACTTATCTTCACAAATAAGGTTGCCACAGTATCCTCTTTAATCATCTTTGAAGTCCTAAACACATTCTTCGAACTTTATACTTGACCAATGTTCTTAATTGTGAGCATCTTCAACAAGGCTTCATACATGTCCTGAGCATGATCGATGTTAGCTATGAATGGGAAAAGCTTTTATTTTATCCCTTCTACCATTAGAGTCATATACGCCAATTCTAAATCCCCGAATTTTGATTTTTCGACATCAATGGCTTCTTCTGTAGGCTTCTTTACATTTCCTTTTACCAAATCCATCACCTTGTTCTTCTCGAGGATTAGGTCAATCCTCTTCTTCCAGGATCTAAAGTTAGACGCTCCTTCAAGTTTTTTCCCACCCTTGATTGAGTTAGACACCTTCCTTGAATATACTAGACTCCTTCCCTAAGACAATACCTATGAATGGATCAAGTGCTTGAGACTGCCTTTTTCTTTCTTTTTCACCAAAGCTTTGATACCATGTTGGAAAATCAGAAAGGCAGTAAAGAATTTTTTGATCTTGATAATTACTTGTGATGTTTCTTATTATTATTCTTCTTTATATATTCTTTATGTACATCGTCAAGTAATTACCAAAATCAACAACACATAAAACAATAGACACTAGATGTAGGCACATGACAGGACAAAACCCCCTCATGGGGAAAACCCAGTCAAGATAATTCTTCCTTTCAATAGTATTTTTTGAGACTCTTCACCCTAGACCAAGACCAAATCTTCCCTCCACATCATGTCAGCCTCCCAAAATTTTGACCTCTTCCCAACAACTTTGACTATGCAGCAACTTCTGGCAACTTGTAGCTTCCGGCGATTGGCAGCTTTCAGCAACAACAAACCTTGGAAGACTTCCATCTCCCAATCTAGGGCACGAAACAGAGAGAGAGAGAGACACCAAATTTTTTATTTTCCTTGTCTCCTTATAATCCCCAAACTCTCATTCACTTCAGCTTCCCAAAATAGAGTTCGCACCTTTTCCTAGCTACAAGAAAACTTCACACTTCTGGCCAGAAACAAGAGAGTTCAAACTTGATGAGAGAATGATGCTTCAAAATGAATTCGATGTGCTTCCTTTTATAGGCTTCTTGTGGGGTCGAGTGGGTCCTTAGGCCAACTTGATCTTCTCTTAGGCTGACATGATGTGGAGGTTACATAATTCACATTTGACTCAATACTTAACCTTTCTACATGATTCAAAATCCCAAGAAGTGTCTCTTTAAATTTACAATACTTCGATAGACTCAGAATAAATCCTAGAAGTCCTCAATGGGGACTTTGACCTAAAACATGGTGACCCAAGCATGAAACCCATGCTTTAATAAGTCATAATAATAATAATAATAATTATTATTTCCTTTATTCTTTTGACAAGTACATTACATAATGACTCAAGTACATTATTGAAGACCAAACATAATTACATTTTCCAACAAGATTATAGGTTATGGGTTTAAATTTCAAGTGCTTAGGCATTAGGTCAAGTGTTTGGATTGTTATATATGTTAATTTAAAATATATTATTGAGATTGAATGTTCATGTTTTGAGATGAAATGTGAAATTAAAATTTAGCTTTAATTCATTAATTTTTAATCTAATTATAGGTTATTAAAATATTTTATTTTGTTTAATTATTTTATGTTTAGTTCTTCATAAAACACAATAAATAATTATTCCAACCAACATTAAAATGCAAACAATATAAAAATAATGAAGTTAACAAAGTTGCTTATTCAAATAATTGAGAGATACGTGTATTAATATTTTATTAACTTTTATGTCTTCACAAACATATGTTGATACAAAATGAATAGAAGAAGCATTGAAGTAATCCTATTTTTTTTTGCCAATAATTCATACCATATCTTGAACACTTTAATGATATTGCAATAGGTAATTTGCACTGACAAAAATAATACTGAAGCATTTCAAATTTTAGACCATAAGAATCATCATTTTTTAAACATGGATTACAAATAATTCTGAAAATTTACAAGTCTTGGTCATTAACATCATTGTTTGCGACAATGTCATCTAGTGTATCATTGTCAATGTTCATATGATCTTTTAAGTAGTTAATACTATCATCATTCTCATCTTGACCTACATCATCTTCATCATCATTGAAATCTGACTGTAGACCATCCATATTGTTAGTAGATGTATTTGGATTATCATTTTCTATACCATCCATATTGTTGTCTTCCATAACACCATCTAACTTTGTATTGTTGTCTTATTGTGATTGAACATAACCATCTTCAGCATCATCATGGATGTCAATTTTTTTGATGTTCTCTAATCCCTCTCTCTCATTTTGTTGTTCATCACTGTTTTTCTCAGTATCCACTAATGCATCATGAAATACATGTCTTAATCTTGGATCATAATGTATGACAAATATCCATTTCGAGTCCAAAATATCCTCATAGAAAAATACCTACACATGAATGAGCACATAGAACCTCTTCTGAAGTCTCAGAAGGGGTTCTACCATTAATGCCATCTTGTATCTATTTGAATCTTGCATGCAACCAAAACTTGAGATTAAGAGAACTATCGCATCCTTACACTATATCCTCAAACAAAACCAGATGTTCTACAATTATTCATGGTAAATAACCTTGTAAATATTGTATTTTGCACAGGATGACTGAGAAAGCTTCTGGTGCTCTAAACACAAACGCAACAAATGGCCTGACAAAATTTTTTCTATCTAATCTTGCGGGTAAAGAATACCCAGTCCCTACTTTCTCCTCCTTCCTATACTACCACCAAACAACGATAGTCGATCCTGTTATTTTAGATACCACACCATGGCATGCACAAAGCCCCCTGGTGTGTCGAGCCATGTGGAGTGCCCTTTGTATACTGTTACAAACGTCCGAAGCGTCTGAAATAAACAAACATTTAATGTTTGCATATTAATGTTAGCATTACTTCCATTACGAAAACAAAAATCAATTAAATAAGTCCAATGCATGCATAATATAACCTCTTTGAATGCATAATATAACCACTATGCTTCAGCTGCCTCCTGCATAATATAACCACTATGCTTCAGCTGCCTCGGGGAGAGGCCAAATAAGATGATGCTTCAGCTGCCTCGGGGAGAGGCCAAATAAGATGATCAAACATCTTATTGGCCATGGAAATCTTGATACAATTCTGATAGGTTATTTAAGAAATAAAAAGAGTGTGAAAGCTAAAAACTTTAAGTTATACGTAAAAGAGACTAATGCTATCATCGAAACTCAATTACTAATAAGCCCTGTTCGCAGGGACTAAAAAGATGTATACTAAAAAAAATCATAATTCAAGAACACTATTACATGCAAAAGTCCAAATTCATTTGCGAATGCTTATGTTCATTTTTATAGTAAAATAGGTAAAGTAAATGGGTATTCATTGTTAAATATTTATGTTCATTTTTATATTAAAATAGGCAAGGTGAATGGGTATTTGGTATAAAATATGTTCGTTTTGAAATGAGAATTTCTATGATTGTGTTATTTTTAATGGAATTTTGTTAATTGAATGGAAATTGTAGTGATATAAATTTTTTGGAATGTTTGTTATTTGAATGGAATTTATGATGGTATAAATTTCTTCTAAATTGTGACTATATAAAGACATATTATATCAATAAACTTTAACTTGATTTGTTGTAATTTTTATTATTTTAGTGAGGAAATTTTCATATATATTTAATATTTTAATTTGATTTGTTGTAGCTTTTATTAATTTAGTGAAGAAATTTTCACACATACTCAATATTTTAATTTGATTTGTTGTAGTTTTTATTCATTTGAATAAGAAAATCTTCATATATACTCCATATTTAATCTAAATCAAATTTTATTAATCAATCTAATTCCAGATCAGCACAAATATATAAATAAAAATTAAAAATCCACTCTTAAAAATATAACATTTTATTATAACCTTATCTATTTATTAACGTTCCACCATTTACGGCTAAACTTTTTCAAATTAAAAATTTTATATTAAATACAATTTTACAATAATGGTTATATCTATAATAAAATTTAACAACATATTTATCATTCTACTTTATAACACAAACTTTTGCGAATTAATGATATTATGTTAGCCCTATTAATATGCTCGGTCAAGTCACTAAATGACCTCGACCTACTTATCGATAAGCAGGCGTCGATGTGTGTAATGTAAATATTAAGTTTATATTTTAAAAAATGGTTTTTTATTTACTATATATAAAATGATGGAAGAAAGTTTAAAATAAGTTGTGATTTTTGTACGTTCCTATATAAACAGAAAGTTTAATTTTTGGGTATGGATTATTTGTATAGATGAAGTAATTGGAATTGAAATATCTGAAAAAGAAAGGTAATATATGCCTATACACTATACATTAAGTCTATTACTTAATGATTTACATTAAGTCTATCTTAATGATTAATTATGTCAGTGATGGGTTGTTAAAAGTTGTCTTGGTTATATCAATAAAATTTTAGGTGATTTTCACTCCTATTTATTTTTTATCTTATGATTTTGTATATTTTTTTTTGTGAATATTTAAGGACAAAGAGGAGTTGATGGAGAAAGTTGTTGAATGTGTTGAAAAAATTAAAAAGTCATAGTTGGATGTGGCCAAATATTCTCATGGGATTGGATGAGAAAGTACGAGATTTTGAAAAAATATATCATTACACAAACGAAGCGGAAGAGTTCGACCTAGGTGGAGTAGGAAAGACTACATTGACTATGCTATTTTTTATTAGACCACAAAAAATGTGAAAAACACTTTGTATCTATGATATTGCACTAACTTGCAAAAGAGGGAACTCTCAACTGCAAGGTAAGTTCCTTTAAATTTTTCCGGGTACCAATTGCAAAGATCTATATATTCATTTCGATTTTAACATTATGTATATATTTTCTAATGAGTAACCAAGTGTTTGTATGATGTTAGATTTATAGACAATACTGAAAAGTGGTAGAAATCTCTATTCTTTAATTAGAAATCTCAATTTTGTGGTTTGTAGTGTATTTTATTAAGTAAGAAGTGACATAAATGATAGGTGTTTGAGAAGTTTGATTTAATTCAAGTGATTATAATTAATTTCATACTAAAATAAAGTAGGTTTCAAGTAACTGTGCCGAGTAAAAATAAATATTAAAAGTCACGTGAAGAGCCATTTAAAAATAAAACCTCTCATCTAGGGTGAAAAAGATTGATATTGTTACTGTCGGTCAAACCAAGTGGCGATGTGCTTTTCTTAAAAAGCTATTATTTATTCGCGGATAAAAAAGAACCAAGTGGCGATGTGCTTTTCTGAATAGGCTTGTTATTGTTTATTCGTGGATAAAAAAGAAATGAATTTCTTTTGTTACTCCAAAAAAAAACCTTATCACATCTCCTTTATGGCGAGAAGGAGATGATGATACGAAAAAATAATAATATTTAAAATAAATTGATAGAAAAAACAAAATTTCACTGAACTTTAATTAGATACCAACTTTACAATCAAGAAAATCGCTTAAAAAATAATCAAAATTTGTGAGTTTTAACTTAAGGAAAAAGCCAAGGCACCAAAAATGAGACGATTTAAATAGTGAATAATAAATACGCCCTTGCTTTGAACCGCAAACATCACATCACGGAAGCATCTCCATCGCAACATTGCTAAACACGTGATCTTTGAATTTTTATATAGTCCCACCGACCTTCTCCACTGCAACACTTTCCATCTCATTGTCTCCTTAACATCAACTTCTTTCCATCTCTCTTGGTCTCCCACTTTCTCCTCCCCATTTAATACCTACTCCTCCACCAAGATTGTTCATTAGACCCACCTCACCGCCCCTACCTACCCTCGGCTGATATCTCATGGATTCCATGTCCTCCATGTGAAATCTTTTGCTCTCGGACCTGGAGCGTACGTTGAAGCCTAGACGACTTGCAGAGATAACTGGCATTCTTTGTAGTGTTGCAGAGATAACTGGCATTTAACTGGACGGTGAGAGAGAGATATAATTTTTACATTTTGTTGGATCGATAGGTATATGATGATTTAGGTAGGCATATCATGACTCACAGGTTATTTTGCTCTCTGGATGAATGAATATTCAGGGACGAAGACGAGCTCTTGGATAAGATTGTGCTGCAAATAACTCCACCACAGTTGGATGTGCCCAAATGGCAGAGTATGGAACTGAATTTGAGAAAAAATTAAAAGATTTTGAAGATAGTGTGCTATTTAAGCATCCAGAGAAACGCCAGGCCACGGTTGTGGGGATTGTGGGTCTGGGCGGAGTTGGGAAGACAACGCTGACCAATGAATTTTTCAAGCGTCGGAGATCAGATTACGCTGGATCCTCCTTTTTATCAGACGTGAGGGAAAGTTCAGCTAGAGGGAATCTAACTTCTTTGCAGAATAAACTCCTCAGCGACCTGCAAGGAAATAGAGACATCAAAATTGGGAGCTTGGAAGAAGGTATAGCGATACTTGTGAAAAATCTCGAATCTTGTCATGCGCTCGTAGTATTAGATGATGTAGATCGTGTTGACCAATTGGATGCCTTCCTGCCAATTAGTCATGTCCTTGACCCCAAGAGTTTGATTTTGGTTACTTCTCGTAACAAGGATGTCCTGACATCTTCCGAGATACCAGAATGAATATACAAGCCTCCCAAGAGATTTTCTGTTCCTATGCCTTCTCGCAGTCATGTCCACCCCAAGGATTTGAAAGTGTAGTAGAGGAATTTTTAAATGAATGTAATGGACTGCCATTACTTTTGAAAGCGTTTGGGGGTCTTCTATGTGGAGAAAATGATCAATGTACATGGCAACGAGTACTGCACAGATTCAGAAAATTTCTACCTGACGACATACGTTCAAAACTTCTTATTTGTTATGACTCCCTCGTTGAATAAGAGCAGGAAATTTTCCTAGATATTGCGTGTTTTTCTATAGGAAAAGACAGGGATACGTGGATAGGCATATGGGATGAATCCGGGTGGAAAGGTTTGGTGGGATTTCAAAATCTAATGAATAAGGGTCTTGTCGAAGTGGACAATGAAAATAAGATAATAATGCACGATCACTTAAAAGACTTGGGAAGAGATTTGGTAAGAGATAAAGTGCCGCGGCGTTTTTGGAGGGCAACCATAGAGGATCTGCGGGAGCAATTATCATCTGTAAGTGCATCCTAACCATCCTAACCTTTGTTTCCAAGTCAACAAGTTCCAAGATTTTTAATTAGAAAAATTCATTGCGTCTTACGTTATAATTCTCCATTGATTCGAATTAACTAACCAACAGGGGATAACGCAAGTCCGCGGAATTAGAATGTATCCCGGAGATACTATCGGCGGCAGCCTTGAGCCGTTCGGAATGATCAGTAACTTGCGTTTCCTTGAAGCTGAAGGCAGTGTTGTAGAAAGCATATTGACAAAGGTGCGGTCCCCGAAACTAATGTGGCTCCACTGGATTAATTGTCCCCACTCTTCCCTGCCTCCCTGGCTTCCGATGCACGATTTAAGAGTTTTAGAAGTGGCCGGGAAGGAATTGAAAATATTGTGGAAATGTGAATCTCAGGTATGTAGATGTACATGCAGTCGTTATGCAGAAAGGATTATTATATTTTAAGATGAGAAGCATTATGGTTTTATCTTCCTTTCTCCTTGAAATACAAACATTGCAGGCACCTATGCACTTGCGAGAATTGATCGTTGATGCTCCACTTTGGAAGTTTCCAAAGTCATTAGAGCAGCTGAAGCACCTTAAAATGATTGAAGCGAAGGAGGCGTATCTGGCAACGCTACCAGAAGAATTTTGTTACCTGCCTTTTTTAAAATATATAAAGCTAAAAGACTACCAGATTCTTCCAGATTCGGACGGGAATTTCAGCAATATCCAACTGACCGACGGAAGAAATCAGGAGAGCATTTCAGATTCCATGGACAATTTAAAGAATCTCAATCTCACCGATCTGGAGCGTTGCACAAGTTTGGAGATGCTTCTCACAGCTATAGTTTGGAGACACTTCCAAAGTCCTTAGGGAAGTTAATAAAGTTCTAACGCATCCATCTATAGCGGCAGCGGTACAAAAATTTGAAGACGCTCCCAGCTTCTTTTGGGAGCTTTATAAATCTGCAACAACAGAGGGCATAATAGTAATGTAAATTTACAGGAGCTACTAGATCGTCAAACTCTGATATTTCTGAAGTTCTTAAAGCTACTGTCTACTCCTGCATCCAAACCTCAGGTAATCATTTTGCCCAAACTCAAGGGGGTCAAGTGGGACAGATTCTCTATATATTTTATTCCAATAATGCAAATGTAGAGGACCTGTTAGGTTCTCAAACTCTGATATTTCTGAAGGTGTTAAAGCTACTGTCTACGCCATGCAGGAGCATCAAACCCCTAGGTAATTATTTTTCCCAAACTCAAGGGTCATGAAATTTTCCAAGGGGAGAGATTCCCTATAAATTTTATTCCAATAATCTAGGTTGTTCTAAAATTTTGGTGAGTTGTCATTTTTGACTATGTGGCACATTGTAAAACAGCCAAACAAACAAACCGAGGTTTTTTTTGTATCTCTTATAGAAAATGGACAGTCGTAAATGCAACCCCATAAGGTAGAAGATATTTTGATTTGTATTATGCCAGTAGAAGTGGTGGTGTAGTGTAGAAGATAAGATAAAAAGTTAACAGAGCTAGAATGCCCGAGGTAGAGAAGAGGGCTGAGTATGCCCATATTGTGTACACGGTCAAGAATTTCTGTGTAGTTGAATTTGATTTATTAAGAGAAATTTTATATGCATATGTTATTGTGAATATTTCGGTCTATTGTGATGAATTTCTCTGTGAGCATAAATGATAAACTGACTGAGCATGTGATTGTATAGTCTGAAAATTGTATGAAATTCTTTTAATGGAATATGGAATATGAAAATTGTATGAATGGAATATGGAATAACAGTACAGGAGGTTGATAATTGGGTGATCTCCAGCAGTTAGTAATTACAGTAATATGTGATTGTTAGGAGGACTTACAACCTCTTGAGATAATGGAACAGTGGTTTCGATTTGAGGATAAGCTGATGGCATCTATCACTTTTCTGTGGTAAGTGTCTCTGTGTATTAAAATGGCATGGACTAACATTGCTCTGTGTTGAGCAATATAGCAGATCCAAGTGGTGAATTAAACCCTGAGAAATGGGCATTGGTAATGGAGGAAAAACCCAGCAAGTAAATCATTGATCCAGATGTGGTCAAACAATGATGATGGAAAATCACTATCGTGATCACACTAATCTTCAAACAGGGTATTAAAGCTGTGGAACGATTTGTTTGGTAATATCCCCAGTAGTATACGGTAAATTCAAATAGTCAATCATGTCCAGCTCCTGGTGAGCGTAATACATTAGTACACTCATGGTTACAGCAGATTATTCAGCATTTAGTAATTTGTATGCTGAGTTATAAATTGTGGATATCTACCTGTAGTATGCAAGTGCAGAAACAGAGTGGAACTAACATCCCCTGGATATATACCTGTAATATGCAAGTGCAGAAACAGAGTGGAACTAACATCCCCAGGTTGACCTTGTGAATGCTAGAACTTTTACTGTAACAGAGGTGACCTTGATGATTGAACAATCCGGTAGAAATCTGCAGATGAAGTTCAGATTTGGTAAGATGGTAGAGAATTCCGGGTAGCACATGGTATTCAAGTGATCGTCACTTGATTCCTGCAATATTTATGAAGATCTGGTTAGAGAGATCTGAACAGAGGATTCTTGAAGGTAAGCACTTCAAGGAAGAACAGTGAGCTAAATACCCCAATTAGGTAAGGGTTCTGAGATTATAGGTTGTTAAAATCCTGTAGCTTACCTTTCTTTTGATAAGCTTCGGATAGTTATGGGTTCAATGAATCTAAGTTTATTCATTAATGCAGTCTGTGTTTTAAACTGTGACGATTTGAAAGAAGGATCCGACGATTCAAACATAAATGATATTCGGCTCATAGTTATAGGCAATATAATTGATTTGATTTTCAGTTCATAGTTATAGGGAATTTAATTTCTTGCAGTTAACAGTTGAGGAAAGGAGTCTTGGGTAAATATAGATTGCTGGTAGCATTAATAGACTTCTCCCATTTTTTTTGGCATCAACCAGGGGGAAGGTTGAAGCCATTACGTTTTAGTGTGGAGTTTTGTGTGAGTTTGTCATAAAATAAATTCATTATGTGAAGATTGGTAGATTAATGTTTTTTAATCTAAATTTTTATTATGGTTATATATAAAGGATCTGTCATATTTGTGAGAATAGGAGTATCGAGGATGAAAACCATTTCCTCTTAGAGTGCCCTGCATACAACCACATTAGATCTCAATTTCACAACCTTTGTTACAACACTGACCTTCCTAGCCTTTTACAATGCCAAAATTATAGTGAACTCGGGAGGTTTCTCTCCAAGCTTTTTGAGCATAGGAATAAAATCTTAAATCAAAATAAATAATTTGTCTTTTCAGGTCCCATAGATCATTATTTGGTCTCCGCTGGCGTTAACAATCATCATCATAAAAAGTAGTGACATATTTCTGTATATATATCAGCTAAATTAATATTTTTTAGATGAATATATAGAATTTTCAATTGAATATTTTTAAATTTATATTTAGTTTTAATTATAAAATTATTGTACACATTATCAAATGCTACTTTTTACATTTATTTAATATAATTATCAACCACATTAATTAATTGTGCTAGTGTTACCTTCCATCCTCCGTCTGGTTATAATTTCTCACTGCAAATGGAGGCGTGCTAGTCTTTATCCTCGAACAAAGCATTAATTATTTTGATATTTGTTTACTGTATTTGGTATTTTCATGATGCGTAATTGGAGAGTAGGATTTCGGCAGCTCCTCCATTTTTGTTTCTTAAAAAGTGTAATTTTTTTTAATTTTTTTTTTATGTTCTGATATCTTTAAAATGTTTAAAAGATTGTATTGAAAGGAGTTTGATTTTTTACATTATATGATAGATTTTGAATTAAATTAAGGTATATTGTGTTAATAATTAAAAAATAATATCAATTAACTTTAATTAATTTAAAATGAGAATAATCACTGCATAGCAGCGTTTGTTTTGTGTGCGGTCCAAGTTTTGATGTTATTATTTGACAATGATTATGATTTGTTTGGGCAAGCGGCACTTCACATTACTCATAATGAAAGTTCTTTTCATATTTTGCATAATCAAAGCTAAACCTTAAGACATGTACATTTTGCAATTGCAATCGTTGTTATAGCAATTGCACCAAGTCACTAAAGATATAGAAAATTAAGTAGGTGGTAGATTATATGGAGGCCATGAAAATATTTGGCAATATTATATAAAAAGAAACTATTGTTATCCAGAAATTAAGAAGCACAAAATTAATATATCAATTTCATTGTGCTTTCAATTAAGTCACACAAAATTAATATATCAATTTTATTATGCTTTTTTTGCACTCTGCACAATAAAAGTTTTTTTTTCACCTTTGCACTTCGCAGAATGAAAGCTTTCTCTGCCCTTCTGCACTTCGCACAATGAAATTAATGCCCAAAACAAGTAAATGCAACAAAATCCTTATGTTGCCGAAATAAGTGGCAGATGGCAGTACAACACGCTAGTGACATGAGACTTATTTATTTGTTTTCGTCACGAATTTAGAGTATCTTTTAGAGCTGGTAGAGAAAACAACCTAATAGAATTGTTTGCGTAAGCAAAAATTTCACTTTGCTCACGATGCAAGCTTCTTTTGTACCTCGACACCTCCGCACAATGAAAGTTAAAACCCTGAGATATGCACACTTTGCAATCGTACCTCTGCACTTTGCATAATGAAATTAACACCCAAAACAAGAAAATGCAACAAGATGCTTATGTTGCCAAAATAAATGACAGATCACAGTACAATACACTAGTGACAGTGAGACTTAGTTATTTGTTTTTGGCATGAATTCATAGTGTATAGTCCAGAGATTGCAGAGAGCGTGACATAATAGAATCATTTGCACAAGCCGCAGTTTCACATTGCTCACAACGAAAGCTTCTTTTTTACCTCTACACAATCAAAATTAAACCCAGAGATATGCACACAATCGTTATAGAAATTGTCTCAGACCTCTAAAGATATAGAGAATTAAGTAGTTGAATAAAATGGAGGCGAGACAAACAATCAACAATATTATATATGAAGCAAGTATATAGGTCGAAATTTAAGTCGCACAAAATTGAGATATGAATTTCATTGTAATTTCTACACCTCACAATAAAAGCTTCCTTTGCACCTACGCACTCCGCATAATGAAATTAATTCAATTAAAAACAACAGATTTAAGTATATAATTCTCTTGAACTAAAAAAAATAAAAATATAACTACAAAGTTTTGATAATCAGAATAATAAAATGTGTAGTACGTTATGTATTTTTATTCTATTTTTTATTAATTACTCTTCAAACCTATAGCGGCTAATATTGATTGTGGTGTAGAGAGCTCCACACCTAATATTAAAAAATTAATTATGGTTTGGTTGTAATATTAACATCTATTTAGTGCTTAATAAAATTTATTCTAATACATTACATAACGATTACTAGTTGTAAACATATCAAGTTCGACATTTATTAGTGAATCGACCCACTACGACAAATCCATGTGATTAACTCCTTTATTTCCTTCCAAGCACTGTTATAGTATATTTTTCTCCAAGTTTTTGAAAAAGTTGGCGTTATTTATCGGGATGACGCTATTTTTGGTGTTGTTTGCGTTGAGCAAAACATTTAGGCATTAAATCAGGCGCTAATTGCAGAGAGCGTGACATAATAGAATCATTTGCACAAGCCGCAGTTTCACATTGCTCACAACGAAAGCTTCTTTTCTACCTCTACACAATCAAAATTAAACCCAGAGATATGCACACAATCGTTATAGAAATTGTCTCAGACCTCTAAAGATATAGAGAATTAAGTAGTTGAATAAAATGGAGGCGAGACAAACAATCAACAATATTATATATGAAGCAAGTATATAGGTCGAAATTTAAGTCGCACAAAATTGAGATATGAATTTCATTGTAATTTCTACACCTCACAATAAAAGCTTCCTTTGCACCTACGCACTCCGCATAATGAAATTAATTCAATTAAAACAACAGATTTAAGTATATAATTCTCTTGAACTAAAAAAAATAAAAATATAACTACAAAGTTTTGATAATCAGAATAATAAAATGTGTAGTACGTTATGTATTTTTATTCTATTTTTTATTAATTACTCTTCAAACCTATAGCGGCTAATATTGATTGTGGTGTAGAGAGCTCCACACCTAATATTAAAAAATTAATTATGGTTTGGTTGTAATATTAACATCTATTTAGTGCTTAATAAAATTTATTCTAATACATTACATAACGATTACTAGTTGTAAACATATCAAGTTCGACATTTATTAGTGAATCGACCCACTACGACAAATCCATGTGATTAACTCCTTTATTTCCTTCCAAGCACTATTATAGTATATTTTTCTCCAAGTTTTTGAAAAAGTTGGCGTTATTTATCGGGATGACGCTATTTTTGGTGTTGTTTGCGTTGAGCAAAACATTTAGGCATTAAATCAGGCGCTAATAGCGCCAAAAATATGCCAAAAAATTCACTAGAAATTACGCTAGAAATAACGTGAGATTTAGCTCCCTTTTTAGCGCCTAAATTAGCGCCTTGGTTAGCTCCCTTTTTAGCACTAGATTTAGTGCTGAATGTGACTAAGTACTTAATTAATTGAAGTGTTGGGGGTTAAGTGGATAGGGGCTTTGAGGATTATGGGATTTAGCGATTTGGGGTATATGGATTAAGGGTTATCGTTTAAAGGATTAAGGGTCAAGTGCTAAGGTATTTGGTGCTTACGGGGGTTACGTAGTTTAATGGTTAATGGATTACGAATTATGGGTTAAGGGATTAATTTTTAAGTGCTTAGGGAATAAGGGTTTATGGATTTAAGGATTATGGATTAGGGCTCAAGTATTTAAGTGTTTATGGCTTAGGGGTTTGGGTATTTAGGGATTTTGCATTAAGGGACTACTGATTAACTAGTGTTGAGGAATTAAGGGTATCTTAGGGATTAGGGCTTAATAATTTAAAGGTTAATGCAGGCTTAGGGGTTAGGTGATTTAGGGATTTATCAAAATTCTCTTGAAATGTCATGGATTTGTTGGAAAATCAGAAAGGTCATAAAATTTTTCTTGATCTTGATAATTACTTGTGATGTTTCTTATTATTATTATTCTTCATATCTTCCTTCTGTAGTTCATCAAGCAATTACCAAAAGTAGTAGCACATAAAACAATAAAAACCAGATGTAGGCACATGCTAGGGAAAAACCCCCCTCGAGGGGAAAACCCAGTCAAGATAATTCTTCCTTTCAATAGTATTCATTGTGACTCTTCACCCTAGACCAAGATGAAACCTTCCCTCCACACCATGTCAACCTCCCAGAATTTTGACCTCTTCCCAAAAACTTTGACTATGCAGCGACTTACAGCAACTAGCAGCTTCTAGTAGCAACAAAACTTGGAAGACTTCAATCTCCCAATCTAGGGCACAAAACAGAGAGTGAGACACCAAAATTTCAATTTTCCTTATCTCATTAGACTTCCCCAAACTCACATTCACTTCAGCTTCCCAACAACAAACTTTGCATCTTTTCCCAGCCACAAAAGAACTTCACACTTCTGCCCAAAAACAAGAGAGTTCGAACTTGATGAGAGAATGATGCTTCAAAATGAAATTCGATGTGCTTCCTCTTATAGGCTTCTTATGGAGTTGAGTGGATCCTTAGGCCGACTTGATCTTCTCTTAGGTCGACATGATGTGGAGGTTACATAATTCATATTTGACTCAATACTTAACCTTTTTACATCATTCAAAAGCCCAAGAAGAGTCTCTTTAAATGTGAAATACTTATATAGACTCTGAATAAATCTTAGAAGTCCTCAATGGGGACTTTGACCTAAAAGATGGTGACCCAAGCATCAATCCCATGCTTTAATAAGTCACAATAATAATAATAAAATTCTTTTCTTTATTCTTTTGATAAGTACATTACATAACGACTCAAGTATATTATTGAAGACCGAACATAGTTACATTTTCCAACACTCTCTCTTAACTAGGGAGGTATTCATAATGCACAATGGAAGATCTCAAACTATGTGAACCATGAAGAACTTTAGGCACCACAATTCCATGGACTAGATTCCTGACTAGGGAAATCTATCTAAACAATCACTCAATAGTTTAAGCACCATAATGCCATGGACTAGATTCCTTACTAGGGAAATCTATCCCAACAGTCACTCTATAGTTTAGGTACCGAAATTCCAAGGACTAGATTCTTGACCAAGGCAATCTGTCTAGGTGGGACTAAGATGGACTCAAGCTTTCAGCCCCTTTGGGTACCCTCAGGCTTACTTGCTAACCATCAACCCAAAAATCCAGATGTGTATCAAAAAAAAAGCTCAATAATCAACACCAACTTTCCAACTTTGGGACTCAGACATTAGCACAAAGTGTTAGCCGGATGTATTCACAGGAAATGCTTCACTCACAAAGCCTCAACACCCCTTGATCTAGCAAATCAAAATAACCAATCTCTCCCAATCAAATTGATTGGTAACCAACATGCTATCAAATCCTTCGAGAGATTCCCTTGTACAAACACATCCCCAATCAATAATATGCTTTCACATGTACATAATCAAATACAAACCTCTGGTGTCTTTCAGGCAACAAATGTTTCTTCTCAACTTTCCATAGCAGGACTATCAATTGAATCTTTAACAGAGGATTCCTCAATCATACATTATTCTTCCTACTTCATATGCAACAACATATTCTTTAATCGGATCCTGCTTTCCTTCTATCAGCAACACCTCAAAATGCATTCTCCAGTTTCTTTCTCCTACTCATGGCCCTCACTAAAACTTACAGTTGTTTGTCCTGGTCTAGTACATGAAACATGAAGTGGAGAATCATATATGTCACTCCCTATTAAACAGAGAGGATCTAATCATTCCTATACAAGGAATATTCTCAACCATCCTCTTATCCTAGGGAGGTTCATTCTATTCGAGCTCCCTCTTAACCTAGGGAGTTTTTACTTCTTCTTTTCGTCATTGGAGAATCTTTCATGGCTTCTAACCATTTCATCAGAGTTATTATCATCCTCATCATGCTTGTTGCATCAAGCATCTTCACCAAGTTGAAGATTGTGTACCAACACAACTTGCTTGTCACATCGAGCATCTTCACCAAGTTGAAAATTGTGTACATGCACAACTTGCTTGTCACATTGAACATCTTCACCAAGTTGAAGATTGTGTACCTACATAGCTTAGATAGAAAGTACGACCAAATCTATAGAAGCATGATGTTAGCCATATAAACAACACGGAAACATTTCAACTTTATTCATATAACATACCCAGAGTTAATTACAAAAAAGAGATATATACTCTTCAACATGTTGCTAAGGACTTTATACACCCTAGAATAAAACATTCATTCCATCTAGGGTCTCAATGTGCCTTCCAAAGGTATGACATACCTTACTACAACATATAGAAAACCCTAGAAACAATTAAAAATACATATAGATCTACAAAACATCTATCATTGTTTCAAAATACATATGTTAGACTTCTCACTAGGGATTCATACAAATCCTATATTTCATACAAAATAATCAATCAAGGTCAATCACAACTTAGTCATTAACCTGACCAGCTTTCAGTAGGGTTAGTTCCAAAGCCCTAGATTTTTTAATCAACCATCAATCAGTCATTAAAACGACCAACTACTACTAGGGTTAGTTGCAAACCCTATATTTCTGAGCAATCATCAATCTCAACCAAAAATTCAAATTTCAACAAAACCCTCACAAATATGAAGTTATCATATAGTCAATATTCATCATATATTCCTACTTTGACTAAGGTTCAACTTCAAAACCCTATAATTCCATTTTCTCAAACTCAACAATCATTACAAATCTCAAATCATCATATTCCAGAGATTTTACTTTAACTAAGGTTTAATTCCAAAACCTTAGAATTCCATTTTCACAATATCAACAATCATTATATACATAGATATCAGATTGTTACATTTCACACTAGACAATGTCACTACTAGGATTTAACTACAAAGACCTATATTTTCATTTCCAACAATCATCTAATAGACTTCATATTGTTATATCACACATACTAGACAATTTTAACTTCACTAGGGTTTAGATATAACACCCTAGATTTCCAGATATCATCATCCTAGAATCAAGGACTTCCATTAAATCCTAAAACAAGGAATTCCATCAAGTCCTAAGGCTTATGAACATCAATGAATATGTAAACACACATATCTAGAAATTCATAACCATAAATAAGCATATCATATGTCCAATAACATAAATACATTTGACCTAGACCAACCTAGGACTTCAACCAAAAGGACATATCTATATATGCCTAGATTTCAGCATCATGCAAATATATATTTCATATCATGTGTTAGTCAAACCCAACTTCATAACAATATAAAATAAGAGTTAGACACACAATCAATTTGATTACACTAGGGTTTGATTGGACATACACACCCATACTAAGGAAACATTTCTAAGACAATGTAAGGATTTGTCTCACACATTTCACAAAACCCTAATGAGTTAGGGTTCTAATGTAGAAACATAGCAAACCCTATATTACCAAAACTTCAAAGGTTTTGGGATTTTATACCTTATCATTGAACCCTCATAAGTTAGGATTTCCCGATCACACTAAAATCCTAAACGTCACATTATCAATAAAACTTCAACTAGAATTTTACAATATCCCTAATCAACTTTAGGATTTCAGACATTCACAATAGCATACCCTTCGGTTAGGGATTTCTAGAACCTATCTAGGGTTATACATAGTCTATCAAGTATATGAGTGGGGTGGGTAGATTTATCAAAGGGATGAATCACCCAAACAAGAATCACTATGATTCAATACAACTAGTCATAACAAAGTTAGTAATAGATCATCAAATGAATTTCTTTCAAACAATGTATTCAAAGCATACCTTTGTTTCTTGACTAACCTTGTCTTAAGAGATCCTCCTTCTTTCAGATGTTTTCCCTTGTCTTGAGAGATCCTCTATCTTGCAAATGTTTTCCCTTGTCTTGAGAGATCCTCCTTCTTTCATATGTTTTCAACTTTTCCCTAATCAAGACAATAGAGGGAGAAAGGTGATTAGTATTCAATATAATCAAAGCTAAATGAGCGCATGAACCAAAACTAAAAATACATGTAATACTTATCTTCACAAATAAGGTTGCCACAGTATCCTCTTTAATCATCTTTGAAGTCCTAAACTCATTCTTCAAACTTTATACTTGACCAATGTTCTTAATTGTGAGCATCTTCAACAAGGCTTCATACATGTCCTGAGCATGATCGATGTTAGCTATGAATGGGACAAGCTTTTATTTTATCCCTTCTACCATTAGAGTCATATACGCCAATTATAAATCCCTAAATTTTGATTTTTCGACATCAATGGCTTCTTCTGTAGGCTTCTTTACATTTCCTTTTACCAAATCCATCACCTTGTTCTTCTCGAGGATTAGGTCAATCCTCTTCTTCCAGGATCTGAAGTTAGACGCTCCTTCAAGTTTTTTCCCACCCTTGATTGAGTTAGACACCTTCCTTGAATATACTAGACTCCTTCCCTAAGCCAGTACCTATGAATGGATCAAGTGCTTGAGACTGCCTTTTTCTTTCTTTTTCACCAAAGCTTTGATACCATGTTGAAAAATTAGAAAGGCAGTAAAGAATTTGTTGATCTTGATAATTACTTGTGATGTTTCTTATTATTATTCTTCTTTATATATTCTTTCTGTACATCGTCAAGCAATTACCAAAATCAACAACAGATAAAACAATAGACACTAGATGTAGGCACATGACAAGACAAAACCCCTCATGAGGAAAACCCAGTCAAGATAATTCTTCCTTTGAATAGTCTTTTTTGAGACTCTTCACCCTAGACCAAGACCAAATCTTCCCTCCACATCATGTCAGCATCCCAAAATTTTGACCTCTTCCCAACAACTTTGACTATGCAGCAACTTCTGGTAACTTGTAGCTTCCGGCGATTGGCAGCTTTCAACAACAACAAATATTGGAAGACTTCCATCTCCCAATCTAGGGCACGAAACAGAGAGAGAGAGAGACACCAAATTTTTTATTTTCCTTGTCTCCTTAGAATTCCCCAAACTCTCATTCACTTTGGCTTCCCGAAAACAGAGTTCGTACCTTTTCCCAGCTACAAGAAAACTTCGCACTTCTGGCCAACAACAAGAGAGTTCAAACTTGATGAGAGAATGATGCTTCAAAATGAATTCGATGTGCTTCCTTTTATAGGCTTCTTGTGGGGTCGAGTGGGTCCTTAGGCCAACTTGATCTTCTCTTACGCTGACATGATGTGGAGGTTACATAATTCACATTTGACTCAATACTTAACCTTTCTACATGACTCAAAATCCCAAGAAGGGTCTCTTTAAATTTACAATACTTCGATAGACTCAGAATAAATCCTAGAAGTCCTCAATGGGGACTTTGACCTAAAACATGGTGACCCAAGCATGAAACCCATGCTTTAATAAGTCACAATAATAATAATAATTATTATTTCCTTCATTCTTTTGACAAGTACATTACATAATGACTCAAGTACATTATTGAAGACCAAACATAATTACATTTTCCAACAGGATTATAGGTTATGGGATTAAATTTCAAGTGCTTAGGCATTAGGTCAAGTGTTTGGATTGTTATATATGTTAATTTAAAATATATTATTGAGATTGAATGTTCATGTTTTGAGATGAAATGTGAAATTAACATTTAGCTTTAATTTATTAATTTTTAATCTAATTCTAGGTTATTAAAATATTTTATTTTGTTTGATTATTTTATGTTTAGTTCTTCATAAAACACAATAAATAATTATGCCAACCAACATTAAAATGCAAACAGTATAAAAATAATGAAGCTAACAAAGTTGCTTATTCAAATAATTGAGAGATACGTGTATTAATATTTTATTAACTTTTATGTCTTCACAAACATATGTTGATACAAAATGAATAGAAGAAGCATTGAAGTAATCCTAATTTTTTTTGCCAATAATTCATACCATATCTTGAACACTTTAATGATATTGCAATAGGTAATTTGCACTGACAAAAATAATACTGAATCATTTCAAATTTTAGGCCATAAGAATCATCATTTTTTAAACATGGATTACAAATAATTCTGAAAATTTACAAGTCTTGGTCATTAACATCATTGTCTGCGACAATGTCATCTAGTGTATCATTGTCAATGTTCATATGATCTTTTAAGTAGTTAATACTATCATCATTCTCATCTTGACCTGCATCATCTTCATCATCATTGAAATCTGACTGTAGACCATCCATATTGTTAGTAGATGTATTTGGATTATCATTTTCTATACCATCCATATTGTTGTCTTACATAACACCATCTAACTTTGTATTGTTGTCTTATTGTGCTTGAACATAACCATCTTCAACATCATCATGGATGTCAATTTTTTTTATGTTCTCTAATCCCTCTCTCTCATTTTGTTGTTCATCACTGTTTTGCTCAGTATCCACTAATGCATCATGAAATACATGTCTTAATCTTGGATCATAATGTATGACAAATATCCATTTCGAGTCCAAAATATCCTCATAGAAAAATACCTACACATGAATGGGCACATACATATATTAGATGTATGTTATAATAATTATATTGATTAATAAAAACATGTATAAATTCACAATGAATAATGTATTAATAGATTATTGTTCACTACCACTTCTTCTTTGAGTTAAAGAAATACTTGCTCACAATGAATTGGTGGAACATAAGGCTCCTTATCCTCCATTAGAAACTTTGAGGAATCTATAGAAAACAATCCACTGTGGGTATCATGTCTTCATGTCGTCTCAAATGCTTCATACCATCTACACTTCAAAATACATAATTTAAAAGAATGGTAATCCAACTCAATAATTTCTTGTATTTTCCCAACATATTGTAGATTCCCTTCAATAATATTCTTATCTTTTGAGCTTGATCGATTGAATTGCTTGACTTCAACCATTATGCCACAATCGAATGATCATCTCTTTACATCTAAACGTTCTACATGATAATGTTGACGATATGCCCACATTGTTAGATATTTCTATGCTTGTGAAAGACCATTTTTTTCGGTTAAAACAAATATAATGACGAATATTAAAATAGTTAATAGTGTCAAAATTGTAAGGAAACAACATTCTATAAAATTCCAACTATACCTTTCTTTCACATCCTCTAGACATGTTGAATTCATCTTCTATTATGTTTGAATATATACCTGCATCTTCTATTTGATTTTGAATTTGTTCAGTAACCCATTCTAGTGTGAAATATTTGCCCCATTCTCTTTGCAGATCAATAGGAAATGGGGTATTCCTTAGGGCTGGTCTCTTAAATTATCTCCTTGCTTCTAACATTTCCCTCTCTCTTTTTATCATAAAAATCAATCCATTTGTTCATAAAGTCCATGTGAACTTGTCGAGTATAACACTTTTGTCTACACCTATTACATGTCAACATGTTTATTTTAAAATCCAAACGCCATGTTGTTATTTTGACAAATAAATTATAGAATGAATTAATGATTGTAATAAAAACAACGACAATGATCATGAGTTTACTTACTAATTTCTACTTGAACAACATTAGATTGTGGGTTTTCTCCATCAATAATATATAATGCCCGTTCTTTGTCCTAGAAGTGTGGCCCATTTTCGAAATCCTTACCAAGGAATTCACGTAGGAAGAAAAATGTTTTGTTCAATACATAACCTTCAACCATGCAATTCTCTATATGTGTCTTTTGTCGGACATATATTTTTTAGAGTGTTCACATACCTCTCAAAGAAAACATCCACCTCGTTGATATGACACCTGCCAATTCAATGTCATCGACTAGGTGTACAAGTAAATGGACTTGTAGGTCCATGAAATTTGTAGAGAGCTCTTTCTCAAATACACACAATTTCTGCAATTTCCTTCTTCCATTTTGGCACTTCACATTCGTGGATCTCCTTAGATGTCACCCACCTAATGTAAGAATAGTAAATTAGTATGAACCCTTAGGAAATAATTAAAATGCAATAAAATATCTCTATGTCTCTCACACATGAACATTCCATACCACATACATTGCAAATGCTGACAATTGACTTATGAAATTCCTCAAGTCAACAACAAGACATGAATTCCCCCTAATTGCTAATGGCATGATATGTTTTCAAACAAATTTCTCAAAGGTCATTAGTTATTTTTGTAACACAATAGATTATCAAAATATATTTAGTACCTAATTAATTTTAGAAATAAATGTTAAATGATGATATATAATACCTTCATATAATCATGAAAATCATGTGATTCAAACTCTGTGATATGTCCATCAACTGTAAAAGATTTATCTAATGATGACCCATAGTCAATAGGTGTCCTTATTGAACATATGAAGTTTTTTAGTTGGTCTAGCTCTTTCTTTTTCAAAAGCCATGGAGATTCTGCATATTTTTCATTTTCCCTGTTTGACCACAAATGTTTTGTATAAAATTTGTATGCCAAAGAGAAATATCTCTCGTTGAAGACAAGGTATCCTTATTTTTTCTTGCCATATGTCAAAATATTGAATTTGGGACATTTTTGAAGATATGCATATGATATAATAGGTGAGGTATTAATATATCCTTCTAGTATGGGAGCTCATAAATTATGGATTTCCTTTTCATCCCTTATGGCATCTTAATTACAACTTGTTCTGGTTCTTCAATAGAATCTCCCCCCATATAAAAAAAATCATGCCAAGCTTTCAATTCAACATCTTCATACTTATTAAACCAATTAGTTGGACCCATAAACATGGGAGGGACTCTATTTTCATATTTTCTATCAAATTTATCCTTATGGTGGTTTCTGAACATATGATCTGGTGGTAGGAAAACCCTATTGTTTGCATTAATAAATTGATGTAGATCTTTAGACTACCAGCCTTGAATTTGTTCTGAAAACCTTGGACATGCAAATATCCCCTCCGTTTGAAGCCTTGAAATTCAATAATTAAGGTTAATAAAATAAAAATAATAGTATAAAACTAAGTATGAAAGTTAGGATGACAATAAATTATGAGTGTAAATACATAAAAAAATTATCTTACTGGAAGAAACACCAAGTCTTGGGAAATCATGAATAGTCCAACATAGCACACCATACAACATGAAGGAATTATTTGATGGAGGATGTGACATGTCATACATTCTTACGTCTTTCCATATCAGTTGCATCTCATCAATAAAATACGCAAGATAAACATCCATGCTTTTAATTTGATGTTTTCCTGGATTAATGAGAGTCAACATAAGGTGCTCCTTTCTAACACTCATCCATGGGGGAATATTGTATACTATCAATCCGACTGACCAAACACTATAATTTGAGATCATGAAATAGAATGGGCACACTCCATCATTTGCAAGACCAAACCTGATACTACGAGGTTCATCTTTGAATTTTCTTGGCCATTTTTCCTTTAAGTGTTTCAAAGCTTTGGAGTCGACCGAAATTCACATGAATCCATCTTTACTCCTATTCTTTGCATGCTAGTCTATAAATTGAGCAAGTGACTTGCAACAAAACATTCATCGAAGTCTACATATAATTGGCATATGATGTAAAACCTTCTTTGAAACTATAAAACCTTATACATTTGTACGATGTTTCTTCTCTTTGCATATAGAGAATTCTACCTTGTCTTGATATTCATTTTTGTATAAAATGCCATCATTTTTACGCGAATGAATTTTCTTATATTTGATCCCTAACTTGACCAACAACTAACACGTCTCTTTGCAAATTGATGGCAACTCATCCTCTTTAGGAAATATTTTAGTTTTTAGTGCCCTGTAAGATTGCCAAAGATTAGATCATTGAATATTTGACTTATGATGAAAATTTTTGATATGTAAATCTATATTATGAATATTCATATACAATATATGGTTTTAAAACCCCCTTAAAGCAATATAAATGAAGTTGAATAATGTTTATGAATTACATGCACTGATTGACAATGCATTGTAAGAAATATATTTCAACTCACTTCAGTATGGTGGTGAATCCTTTGTCTAATCAACCAAATAGACTTGATTTATAATAATATTAATGTACATTCTAGTTTTGAGGTTTTACTTGCACCTGATTTCAACACAAGTGCCTTTTATTCTTGCTTAATGGAGTCTTGTAGATTTTTATCATCAACGTTACGTTGGTGGTAATTACTACTGTTTTCATCGTTACTGTCAACTAAATGATCATTATTGTCATCATTGTTTCCATCGCCAAAGAAACATGTAAGCATTTCATTCAATCCTTTTTCATGTACTCCATTTTCACTATCATGATCATCATCATTAAGGCTAGGTGGAATGTCATCAACGTATGCTAATCTCTTCAATTGTTCAAATTTCTTAGGTGGTAGAGTTCTCTTTAAATATGCTCTTTTTTCCTAGGTATGGTTTAAAGGAATACTTGGATCATCCCATCCAAATCTTAATAGCCCCGTTTGATCTTGGGTATTAGTAATTTTTTTTTTTTTCATCATATTCTACATATCGACAAACACAACTACTATTTAATGTTTGGCAAGAATTGGATAAATCATAAATGTATCAATTTCAAAGAAATATAATCAAATATTGCTTAACAAATCTCATCCCTTGTACTATAGTCTCGATCAACCTCTTATTTAGTGCAATTATTTGTTGTGTATATAGGATCCATGTCATATCCTCTTCCACCCACTTTGTTCTTTGGGATTTGACAGTATTAGGTTGACGCCCACGTACATATATATTTTTTTCTTTTGCTAGTTGAACGTTTAGGCTATGCACTTGCTCCAGACTCCATTTAAAATATCAACAACATGCATTAAATTATTTATTTCAATATTGGATAATACACTATAAATTATAATAATACTATGAAAAAGGATGAATGTATCACAAAACACTTCCTAAATTAAGTCAAAATTTGATTACCTGATGTCTCACAACATCTGTTGTGTGCTTATTTGCTATGACACGATCTGTTGCCATGGCCTCGTCCTACCTCTATAATGCATAACATAGTCAATGATGTTTAGTACACCAATTATATTATTTCAACCAGTATGCTATCCAACACAGAACCCCACTTTACTCATATATTTGACATATTGATATCATATTTTGGATTTGAAAAAAACAACAACATAGTTTAAATAGCTTTATCTTATCTATGTTGTAGCATTTGTGAATTCATAAACATCATCCTCTTTTGGTTGAGTTTGCATTGTATTCTTACCTTTATTTTATCTGCATATTACATATCTAATTCTATGCAACCCACTTTCCTCTCGTTGATTTAGTGGGTCTACATCGTCCACCCCATCTATCCATGACCTCTTGTGGATTCTATAATACACAATAATGACATTAGTCACATAACATCTATGCACTTTTTTGTTGCTCTGTCCAATTGGATAAACACAATCAATTTAAGCTCATCCAATTTTCATTGCACCTTTCTAGCTAAAATGCCCCTATTTTCAATATATACCCTCTTTGTTAATTTCTACTCCCAATATGGTAACATGATACAACTCTTATAAATCTTAGATGAGGATTAAGAAAACTAATGGACTATTTTTTTTTTCATATTTTCATCTAACTTAATTCAAACTCTTCATACATAATTTTAAACTACCAAATATTTCTATTTTTGTATATTTAAAAAATCCTTTGACCCTATATGTTAGAGAATATACTATTTTCAAATTTTGATTTTTAAGTCTACTAAATGAACTCATTATATAACATAATAATTAGTATAATTTAACTTTTGGATGAGATATATTTTCAATGCCACCATCCACCCTATAAAGTAGTAAAGACTGACTGGCAAGATTGAAAATGTTTATGTCACATGTATACATAATCACTAAGCAACACAACCTTTAAAAGTGAAAATGTGTGTATGTGACTATAGCTAGTGGATTGTTACATTATGATTCATTGGCTATTAAAATAAAATAAAATTAGAAAGTTTGAATTCACACATTTGTCGAAACGCATCGACAAATGATTCTCTATGTGATTTTGCTGAAATCGTCTCGCAATCACACCAAATTCATTAGTGGGCTAGGAAAATATGATATAAAACACCCTCCATTGGGTTAAAACACCATTTATAGGGCTTTACATCAACCAACATTTCAACTTATCCCATGTACCTATGCACATTGCACATTCAATATTGGTATTCAAACCTCATAAAAAATGACAATAAGAGGAATCCTCCCACATCAACATTGCAAAGTGCAAAAATGACAATGAATACAAATTAGACAGAGAGAAAAAATGAAATATTATAGGCACTAAAATAGGTGCAACTAGTGCCCCAAACCAACTACATTTTTTTGCCAATAGTCAGTGCTAAATCCAACACTAATGGAACCCAATTTAGTGTCGGCTCTTCAACCAAATCTAAAAAAAATCCCGCCAATTTATAATTCGTGCAATGGATAAACCGATTGTGTATCCTATCTATTGAACCAAAACAACGTAATACATTCACCATATTTCATTCTCATACTCACCAATTGCAAATCGAGGGAGCTTTGAAGTTTTACACGAAGTTGGAATAGACCATGGTTGGAGCAATGCATTGAGGCTATGAAAGCAAATAACTAATTGATTGGATCTATGTTGATGGTGGGCAAAGATATTAACAAATCTCCCCTCCCCTGTTGTGGATTTCAATAAAAAAATAAAATTGATTTGTGGCTGTGATTCGACCTCTAGTAGTCATAAAATCAATTTGTGCATCTCATTCAACCTGCAATAGAGATGAAAATCAAACCCATGTCCATTCGTTTTGCACTATTGCTATTTATAATAGTTAGAGGGAAGGAAACAAAACTTAGGGAGCAAAGGGAAGCGATTTTCCACAATTTGGAGGAAAAAAATTGCCATAGGATGCTAAAAAAATGTCAAGTAGCAAAGGGAAACGAGAAAAGGGATATGATTCTTGGTAGAATGAGGTATTTCATACTCAATTTATAGATTTGTATATGTTTCCATTGCTTGTTTGAATTGTATTTTTTAGTTTTTAATTTTGAAGTTATAAAAGAAGAAATTTCCTATATATAGGGTTTATATTTTATTCTAAATTTAAAATAAAAAAATTTATCGTACATATATAGAGACATGACAATGAGAAAATGAAAGAAGAATTGGCTTCTATATTGGGGGTAGAAGTAGTGAAAAAACTAGAAGTTATGGACTTGTTCATGCTTGTCAAATATGTGTGAGAATGATCTAGTGAAAATGATCTAGGTATATGATTATTTAGGTAGGCATATGATGACTCTCAAATTATTTTTCTCTCTGGATGAATGAATATTCAGGGATGAAGATGAGCTATTGTATAAGATTGTGCTGAAAATAATTCCACCACTGTTGCATATGCCAAAATGGCAGAGTATGGAACTATATTGGAGGAAAAATTAGAAGACTTTGAAAATAGTGTGCTATTTAAACATACAGAGAAACACTAGGCCACGGTTGTGGGGATTGTGGGTTTAGGCAGAGTTGGGAAGACAACACTAGCCAAAGAATTCTTCAAGTGTCAGAGATCATATTACACTAGATCATCCTTTTTATCGAATGCGAGGGAAAATACAAATCTAGAGGGAATCTAACTTCTTTGTAGAGTAAACTCATCAACGACCTATAAGGTAATATAGATATCAAAATTGGGAGCTTGGATGAAGGTACAAAGATACTAGTGAAAAATATTGAATCTTGTCATGCGCTCATAGTATTAGATGATGTAGATCACATTGATCAATTAGATGCCTTATTGCCAATGAAGCATGTACTTGACCCTAAGAGTTTGATTTTAGTTATAAGTCGTAACAGAGATATCCTGACAAATACGTGGATAATAGAAAGCTCAATTACAATCTCAAAGGAATGACTGTACAATGATCTCGAGAGATTTTCTGCTCCTATGCCTTGTCGCAACCATATCCACCCCCAAGATTGAACCTTTAGTAGAGAAATTTTTACGAGCATATGATGGATTACCATTATGTTTGATAGTGCTTGGGAACTCGTATTAGATAGATTATACGAAACTATACATAGGGATATATAGGAGAGACTTCACATTTGTTATGAATCCCTCCTTGAAGAAGAGCAAGAAATTTTCTTAGATATTGTGTGCTTTTCTATAGGAATAGATAGCGAAATGTGGATAAGAAATATGGGATGAATCTGGTTGGAAAGGTTTGGGGGGATTTCAAAATCTAACGAAGATGGCCCTTGTCCAAGTGGACACTGAAACTAAGATAGTAATGCACTATCACCTAAGAGACTTGGGAAGAAATATTGTTTACTCTACATATAAAATGTCGCGACATTTTTGGAGGGAAACAATAGAGGATATATGGGATAAATCACCATTTTTAAGTGCATCCTAACCATCCTAACCTTTGCTTCCAAGTCAACAAGTAAAAAATATGTTGCGTAATATGTTATAATTCTTCATTAGTTTCAACTAACTGACATTGGATGGGAGTTCACAGAATTAGAATGGATCCTCGAGAAACTTTGGATGACAACCTTAAGCTCTTTGGAATGATCAATCACTTGCATTTCCTTGAAGCCGAAGGCTATTTTGTAATGATACATATTGACAAGGGTGTGGTCACTGAAGCTAATGTGGCTCCACTAGTGTAATTGTCCACACTCTTCCCTGCTTTCTTGGCTTCCACTATAGGATTTAAGAGTTTTAGAAGTGGTCGGGACGGAATTGGAAATATTGTGGAAATGTGAATCTCAGGTATGTAGATGTACCTCAGTCACTTGAGAATGAATTTTTTTTAGTATATTTCTTTTGAGAATAAAATAAAATAATTATTAGTTTATCTTCCTTTCTCCTTGAAACATAAACATTGTAGGTACCTATCCACTTGCAATAATTGATCATTGATGCTACATTTTCAGAGTTTGCAAAGTCATTAGGGTGGCTGAAGCATCTTAAAAATATTGTAGCATAGGAGGCGTATCTAGCAACGCTCCTAGAAGAATTTTGTTACCTTCCTTCTTTAAAATATTTAAAGTTAAAAGACTAATAGATTCCTCCAGACTCTGAGAGGAATTTCACCAATATCCAACTGATCGACATGTTTTCCTTTTCAGAGAACCCTATAGGTGGGTAACCATCTTGATTATTTTTTCCACATGCTCCAATGTTTGGCTCAAATAAGTTGTCCCTAGAAGTGTGCCAATCTATGATCTTGCTACAGGACCAATGGAAAGCTATAGATTATTTCAATTTCTATGACTGTCACATTTAAGCTTTGTTTTATAAAGAAACCATATAAAACATTAGAATATTGGAAATATTAACTTTGAATATATTTTTTTCATCTTCTATAGCTCTAATAACGTATGCATGTATAGATGGTGGCAAAAAAGTATGCAAAAAGGATGATCATGAAGGCTTCTAAAAGGTGAAAATGGTCAAAAATATAATAGCAAGGTGATAAAAAGGAGCTAATTCCTTGACCCATCATGTATAATATGTGTCATTTGAAGAGTGGTTATAAATTTATTCCAATAAGTATCCCACTCACCTATCAAATTTAAATCAACAACACTCAACCATCTTTGTGACTGAATTTAATGTAACTCTCCTAATCATTTGAAAATGGCAAATGAATTCTTCAGAAAGAAATATACTTCTGTCATAATCCATTCAACACCCACTCAAACTTGTGACCCATTACCAACTTTCTAGGCTAGGAAGGAGCTAATCATAAGAAAATCCAAGGTCAAATATTTCCATTGGTTTGACAAATTCTAGAAGATTTTTGCTTTCCCTCCTAATCCAATGCATAATTGTGTTGGGGGCTATTAACTTTTGAATTAAAATCCTTATCCATATATTATCTTTATTGATCATATTCCATAATTATTTTTGCAACATCAAACACCTTTAGATCCCAACCTCTTAATGCCTTTGGAAATGAAACATTTCTCCAATTTACCCAATGGATACCTTTATATTCACCACTACCCTACAATAGGAAGTTGAAGAAGTACTTCCTAAACTTTTCTAAGATTCCTTTTGGGACATTGACCAAAGTGTGCTAGTATACTAAAATAGTCTCCAACTTAGAATAAACCAGAACTAAGCAACCTACTCTCTACAACCATTTTTTTGGACCAGTGTGAGATTCATTTTCCCACCTCCTTAGTCATTCTTCACATAGTTATTTGGTTTCATTCAGAACCATGAATATTTTATCCCTACATTATTTTTTATAGTCATGAAGTCCATCATTGGAGTTATATGAATAAAGAGTAGATTTAGTCTCATTGAATTCCAATCCCATTTCATTTTTACAAAGGCCAATTTGAAACAGGGGCTTCAATGAAGCTTGCTACAGTGCTTCTATAGTAACGCGCCCTCTGCTGTCTTGGCCTTGCTGTATCTCTTCGCTTGTCTTCACTTATCGACCTCTGGTGAACCCAACATGAACTCAACGTGAACCTACTTGGTTTTTGCATGCTCTGCGACCTTACACACGGCTTCCTCGCCTTTCAACGGTCTAGCGTCCCTTCAAACCTTTAGTGAACCTCTGATGAACTTTCAGTGAACTTCGAGTGAAGATAATAAGACAATTACTACACAACAGACTTTTGAAAATAACACACAGGTATTCAAATGCAGAAATTTCTTCTCATATTATTTATCAGAAAAAGATTCAGATTACAGAGAGTATTCTTTTCAGAGATAGACTATTGTTGCATTTATCGGACTTTTGCTTCTCACTGAGGAGTAAGCATTACCGAAGGCTTCTTGGCAATAGATAGGCTCTGTCTCAGAATTTACAGACTCATAAACAAACTCACTAAGAGCTCTGACAAATTTGGCCACTTTAGGTTCTTACCAGTGCCGAGCACACTGATATGAAGGCTTCTTAGATCTCTAAGACTCTAAGACTCTAAAACTCTATCACTCCAACTCCGAATACCTCCACAATGAGCCTTACTCTCTCTTTACAAGAAAAGAGAGGGGGCAAACATTATTGTAGGGCATCTAACAACAGGATAAAATAATTGCTTTTGGGTAACACCGAGGTGACATCCGCACAAAGATTCCGAGTCCGGAAAAGTAAATCTTACGGAAAATATGCTCACTGCATAATTTACATAGTGGATGCTTTTGTACAGCAAAGCCCACGAGAAAAGTTGGTCACAATTAGGTCCTTGTGACTGGACAACATGATTACACTGATGGATGCTTTTATCAGTTAAGCCCACGAGAACCATCAAAAAACAGTAATTTTAGGGAATCTATGTCTTTTATAAAGTAGTTCATCACATGCTTTGGTAAAAATTCTTCAGACAATCATAGGTTTCCCTAAAATGATTTGATGTTTTACTTTGGTTAAGATAAGCCACTCATAATTTCTAGCCATGTATTCTTTTAAGGACTTATTTTCATCATGAAAAGGTGACCATTCTCTTGCCATCATTTCGTTGACAGTTTTATATGGCAGATGAAAGCAATCTCCAATGTTGTATTCAAAGCATATATCATAATGGAGTCTGCAGTATGCTTCATGATATGATGGATCCATTGCCATTCTGTTGACTCCGTAGTCAGCCCACCATTTCTGTAACCAATCACATTGCTGGTTCCTTTGCATTACCACAGTTGTACTTAATTTTAATTTAGTATAATGGGTTTCTTCTTTGTCATCTACATTCAACAGATCCCACCATAATTGTTTGTATCCTGTAAAGTCATACACTGTATCAAGAAAGATTAATTTGGGATCTCCTCCTGGCCATAATGCTAAAGATTGAGCTGGCATGGGCCATGCTAGATTCCTGGTCCAGTTTATACAAAAATATTTTTCATAAATGCCTCTATGGATTCCTCCATGGGATCAGATACATGTGATGTCATGAAAATCTCTTTTGACGACATCTTCTGCAAATAATGCATCTGTTTTAGCCTTTTTATAAATCATGTCGTGTATCCATCTGCTCCCTTTTGGGTACACCTTTCTTTCTGGTACAAGATGCAAAATATTTGTATGTGCTTGTAAATTTTCATCCAATACTTTGGTATTCCTTAACTGCCAGGTTGGCTTCCAATTATCTCTATATTCAGACCAATCCTGGTTATCTGGTATTGTTCGCAAAACTTCTTGTTTCTGGCTTTGGTCCCATTCTGTGACAATAATCATTAGATGTTCTTGATGCTAGATAAATTCTCTGCTCAGAAAATATGGTAAAAATTTTTTTGTACCTTTTATATGTTCGACCTCAAAATCAAAATTGGAAAAGAGAGCTTGCCACCTAGCGAATTTAGCTTCACCTGGTTTCTTTATGTCTTTATTCAATATCTTCTTTAAAGCTGAGGCATCTGTTCGGAGAAGAAATTTTTTGTTTACCAAATGGATATCAAATTTGCTGATACAATTCCACGCAGCTTTAACCTCTTTCTCAATGGTGGAGTAGTTTTTTTTAGCAGGATTCTAGGTGCCTGATGCAAATTGGACAATTTGTTCGACACTATCCTTCCTCTGTTTGATGATACCTCCCCATCCTATGGTTCTAGCATTTGTTTCCACAATTTTAAATGCACTGCCATCAGATACATATAAAATAGAACAAGTTTTTACCTTTGCCTTGATTTTTTTAATAGCTTTGGTGTATGCTTCTGTCCACTAGGGTGGATTTTTCTTGAGTCTCTGATTTAGTAAACTTCTGTCTTTTGCACAATCCTGGTAGAAGTTACTAACATAGTTTAGGCATCCCAAAAACCTTTGAAGTTGAGTTTTGTCGGTGATGACATTTGGGAACTTATCAGAGAACTCGAGTACATGTTTTTGTAGGGTGATTTGGCCATTAAAGATATTATGGCCAAGAAATTTAATAGAAGTTTGGAAAACTTCTATCTTCTTCTTGCTCAAGACCAAACCATTGTGTTTTACTAGCTGTTTGAATATATGAATATGCTTGAAATGGTCTTGGACATTTTTGGAGAATATCAGAATGTCATCAATATAAACTATAAGCCAATCAAAGCAAGGCTTAAAGATCTTGTCCATTACCTTTTGGAATTTTGAAGGAGAATTATTCAATCCAAAGGGCATAACATTCCACTCGTAGTGACCTGTAGGAATACTAAATGCAGTTTTGAATTTATCTTCCTCTATAATGGCGACTTGCCAAAACCCTGCTTTCAGATCAAACTTAGAAAATATTTTTTCTCCTGCTATCCTTCCCATCAAATCTCCTTTGTGGGGGATAGGTTAAGTATCATCTGCAAGGACATAATTTAGAGGCTTAAAGTTTATTACCAATCTTGGAATTCCTCTAATTTGTTCTGCTCTTTTATTGACATAGAATCCATAATAGTTCCATGGACTATCAGATTCTCTGATGAGCTTTCGATCCAGTAGCTCTTTAATCTCTTTTTCACACAGCTCCTGATATTCCTTGTTCATAGGAATAGCTCAACTTTTACATGGCTTCCCCATCTATCCTTCTTTGTAAGGTAGTTGAACTGTATGCTACTTTCGATGCCAGAAGGCATTTGGTTCTTCCGAGCAGCATTCCTCTTCAATCTGTTTCTTTATTTCCTCAATCTTTCTCTTGACTCGAGGAACCTTCAATTGTTCTTCAACCTTCAATGTAGATTTCAGATCTTTTAGATCTATCAACTTTGCTTAAGCTTTATCCAATTCTTGGATAGTCTGGATCATAGTGGAAACTCTGGGATTTGAGATGTAAGGCATCTCAATTCTCTTTGTTGTTCCCTTTGATGTGGGAACTGTGATGAAATAACTAGCTTTGGTTTCTTTTAATCTGGTTGAGCCATGGGGCTCAACTACTGCTAGGAAAATATTGCCTAGAATGCAATCAACTGGAATTTCTGCAACTGCAAATGCCAGATTTATGCAATGATGTTCAAAACAAATGGAGGCTTTTGGAACTTCATAATTAAGTGTCTTGTTGCCAAGCCCAACAACCTTTCTTTTTGCATAAATCTAATATTTTGCTGGAATGACCTTTTTATTCAATATATTTACATCAGCTCCAGAGTCAATAAGGGTTGTTAATGTAAACATCTCACCCTTGATACAAATATTAACTTTGACATGATGTTGTTGATATGCAATAGTAAGAATTCTCATGTCTTGAAATCCATAAACTGGATCTCTGACTCCTTCAATTATCTCAATATTAGGATTTTTGGAATATTCTTTTGTATCCCATGAATGAGAATTTCTTCTAGAGCTTGTTTTCCTTTTTGATTTTTTGTTATGTGTGATTTTAAAGCAGAGATTTCTGATTTGATATTTTGAATTTCTCTACTTACCTCCCCCAAGGTGAGCGATCGAACCTTGTTTGGCTTCTCCTGATGTCTCTGAAAAGGCCTGGTATTTCTTTCAAAAGAAGCATCAACAAATAAAGCCTTTTTAGATGAAATTTTAGAAGAACGGGTACGAAGTTGATCCATGAATGCTTCTGTAAGTCTGTTCTTCATTTCTCCATCTTCCATCCCGCGAATTTGAGAGAGAATTTTTATTTCTTCCTCTTCTGTAGCGGCCATCAAAACTTTTTCCTTCTGAGGTTTGGAATGAATAACTTCAATGCCGGAATCACTGTAGGATCGAGAATCAGAGTCAGTGTACATATGACAAGCACAATTTTATGATTCTGAGCAGGAACAAGGTTGCATGTAGGCTTGTAATTCTTCTGTAGAAGAGTTATCGAAGAGCTGTAGGAGTCAAGAGATGATTATTCAAGTTGCTGGTGCTAGATTTGATCTTTAATAACAACATTTGGGCAGCATTTTGTTCCGTGAGTGCGGGCGCCACACTTCATACATTGGATTTGTCCTTCTGTTTTGACATTTTTACCCCTTTGGAATAAGGCTTGAGACTTTTTGCCTCTATTCTTCTTTGATTCTTCTCCTTCTAGACATTTTGTCAAAGTATGTCTAGTCTTTCCACATAACCAGCAAGTAAGCTTGTTCCATTTTTCTTGCTTGGATGTATGTAGATGAATATCAGAGGGTTTATAATAATGTGTCTGAGGGACATACCTGTAGTAGCCTTTTATTGCTATAGAAGAGCCCTTAGGCCAGTGTGAAGGCTTTCTCTGATGCTTGTGGAACTGTGTAGTCTGTTTATATTCCTTTTTTTCCCGTTTCTTAGCTTTCTTTTTTTGAACCAAAGGATAATCAATTGTAAGTCCATATTTGCTGCAAATAGACTTTCTATCTGGAAGCTTAGAAAGTTTTTCCAATGATCTATTTACTTTGGAACTTGTACATAGACTAACTAATGTTTTGGTGATATGAGAATAAATCTCACCCCAAGTGTATGATTCAAAAGGCAACTGAAATATTTCTTGCAACCTGATGTAATCAAAAATCTGGATGGAAGAGCAGCAAGATATACCTGTTTCCATAACATATTTTTAGAATCTTTCACTTCATAGATTCTTTGCATCCAATCATGGTGTAAGTCTTCATATTGTGACATTTTGTGGCATTTGAGATTCATGAGGATAACTTCATGCTTATCTGCAATCTCAGTTTCACAGCCACACCAATGCTCTAATATCATGGAAGTTAGAGCCCCAATCATGTTGCTTGTTGTTGTGCCATCTGTGTTATGAATCACATCTCCTACTTCATATTTGAGGACTTCCCCCTCCATTTTTGCAAGTAATGCTAGGGATGACTCTGTTTCCCACCACATGAGTAATGTTCCTATGAAACACTGAATAATAGTTTTGCATGCTTCAATTTCACTTTTTCCTTTGAGACACATGAGTTTATATTCAGTAAACATCATATCAAGCAATTTCCTAATCTGACCAACACTCAGATTATCAATATTCCATTCACAATGCGACTCAGGGAAGAAAGTATGAGATTCAGGAAGCTTGCCTTTCCCTTCTATGTTAGGTGCATGATACTTATTGAACCGACTTTCCAGTGGTTCATAAATAGGAAAGATTTGGGATTCAAATTCTTTTTCATTTTCTTCTCCTTCCTTAAATAAGGAGGCAATTGTAATTTTTTTTGTAGCCTCTGGTTCTGCAGTAGATTGGGCTACTTCTTTTGGAAATAATGCTAGAAATCTACCAATAGGTTTGACAAGATCTTGAATCTTGATATCTCTTTTATAAAGAAAGGAAGTAGGAACTGGTTTATCAACTTTGGATAGACTCATCTTTTCAACCTTCTCTGTTAAGCCAGTTAGTAAGCTTTTAGCAGTACCAATATGGTCTACTATTTTTTCTTCTACTTCCTCTATTTTATTTAAAGATTCTTTGGCATATGATCTTACGACTGATGAAGAATATTGTACTTCATTGAGGCTTCTGTTCACCTCATTGATTGAAACTTGAATAGTATCAAACTGTTCTTTTATTTCAACAGTCTTTGTTGTGCTTATTTCTAGATCTTTGATTGCAGTGTTAGTCCAGTTGATATGTTCACTGGCTTTCTGAATTATTCCATCTATCCCCAGGGCATTATCATCCTTTTGAACAAGAGGAATTGCTTTTGCAGCATTATGATTTTCACCTATGATGATTCCTCTGTATGGGGGAAAACTGGATGGTGTCTCCACTTTGCTGCCATCTAAAGCAGTCAAGGCATGTTTGGTAGATGAGGATGAATATGTCCCAGTCATTACAACCTTAGGACAAACTTCTCTTTTCCATTCATACAAAAAGATCAGGAATTGGTTACTTCCATGTAATGTTTCCAATCCTGAGATAACTTGATTTTTTCTTCAATGGAATAAGTAAGACCAAACTATTCTGCCTCAGGATGAGTAAATAAATCCTAGTTCAACACGACCTTTATCCATTTGGAGCTTATTTGAGATTTTAAGCAACCATTCATTAAAGTGAAGAACTTATGCATTTCCATTACTGCTGGCTTTTCCCAATCATTTGGAATTGGGCCAAATCTGGATGGAGGAATTAGACCTTTTGCTTGTTCTAAATATCCTAATCCATATTTTGGCCTGGCTGGCCTCATTGTGCTAAACATTTCTATCAATATCGGATCTTCACCTTCCAAGGTGATAATTTCATGCATCATCAAAATATGATCATACTCAGGTTCATGGGGAAAATGAATGTCTGAGCATTTTGGATTCGGACATGGATTGACTGATGTAGATGGAGGGGCTTCTCCAGTCCTTGGGTGATGATTCTCATGAATTACGGATCCAACAAGGGTGCACAAATTTACAGCAGACTGGCATTCAGGGCACTTGACTTCTAAAGAATTGAAATTTACAAGTTGGGAAAATTCAAATAAAGAAATATGTCTATAGGAAACAGAACTTGAGCAGGCGGTATCGACAGTGGATGGATCACGGTAAAAGTGAAAACTTTTGCAGGCCTTTTCAATCCTTCTGTGGTCTATTGTAGATTTTCTTGGAAAAGACAAAACAACAGAGGATTGGTTTTCTTGTATATTGGCAGAGGTTATTTTCTTGAGAGCTGGAGGCTTGGGTTTTGAGACTACCTAGTGCTCAGGGAAAGTGAGATCTTCCCATCGGATGGTTTAGTGTTCTATCTTCTGATTTTTGGAATCTGTTAGAACAATGACACTTGCTTTTGAATCTCGATTGGGTGTATGGTGGACAGTCGGATACAAAGTATTGGTATTTCTGAAACATCCTCTCATCTGTATGGCGATATTATGTCTTTTCTTATGCATATCAAATCCTGTAGTTTGAATCTACAACTGTAGGATTTGATCTATGGTTTCATCATGGACATATACATAAAGATCTGGGTAGCAGTCAAAATAGACTAGACCATTTGACAGAGGGGCGAAAATGCCTCCTTTAGTGAATCAGTATATTTGTTATGAGTTAAATCGCTAACTGTGACTAGAACAAAAGTGTTCAAGCCTTGATGAGTTAGAGGATTTATTCCGATTCTTATACATCCCAAATGTAAATATTTTGTATTTAACCTCTTAGCTTCATCCTGTAAATGCTTCGGATTCAAGAGAGGGATAGATTGTATACTATCAGAATTTTCTTGGATCTGGCTAATGGACTCCTTAATGCTAATTCTAGTAGCAGCTTTCAAATGGAAAATAGACAGATCATTATAGGAAGTTGCCATCGGGCAGAGGGTTGTGGTTCTTCGTATTCTAGTTCTTTTGATTTAAAACATGACTAGCACTTGATGCATAACATATCTTTGAGTGGATTTTCTATGGCAGAAGACTCTCTTTCTTCAATTTCACGAAAGGAAACAGAGTTTTGGAAAGGATCCATTTCTATTATGAGAAGTTTTATGAATACCAACCTCTTGAACCAAACGTTACTGGCTCTGATACCAATTTGAAACAGGGGCTTCAATGAAGCTTGCTACAGTGTGGTATCTAGAGATGATCCAAAACAAAAAATCAAAACATTATCTATGAATCGAACATGGGTGAGTGTCTCCTTCCTACCAACCATTATACCTTGCGCAATTCTCCTCCTCTTAGCATAAACCAAAGATCTAGTAATACTTTTTGCCATAAAAAAGAAAAATATAGGAGGATAAAGCATAACCTTGTCTCAACCCCTTAAAGGACCTTAAAAAACCAAAGGTTGTATCGTTAATTAAAAACGAAAAGGAGACAAATGTTAAACATGCTATGGTCCAATTGACTATACACAGACAATAATAATAATAATAAATAAATTATGAATTACAAATGATTTCAAACCCTGTCATATGCTTGAGATTGATCAAGTTTGACAACAACAATTAAATATTTTGAAATAATGATAAAATCATGTCCTTATTGTGATGTACTAATGGCTTCACCAATTTTCTTGCCCTCTATGAACCTAAATTGTTCTACTAAAATAAAAATGGAGATCAATGGTTTAAGTCTTAATACCATCACCTTAGAGATGATATTATAGAGACAATTGTACAAAGAAATGGGCCTAGATCCTTAAAAGGTATCAAGGTAGTATACCTTTAAGATCAATGTAGTACAAGTTATATTAATTTTTACGAGGACCTTCCCTAGCATTCTAACCTATTCAACTACCTAAATTACATCTTCTCCCAACTAGTCAAAGAAACCATGGTAGAATTCCATTGTCCATCGATCAAAAATTTAATTCTTGTCCTTTTTAAAAATGAACAACACATTTAATAATTCTTCTTTTGTAATAAACCAAAACATCCTCTCATTATCCTCTTCATTTAATAGCATAGGAAATGGTAACATAAGTCGTAATATATTCACCAATATTTGCACCAATAGGTTCCTAAAAGATGCCTTTAAATTCTTATATTCCTAGAACTACCCATTCCGTGAAACCTCTCATCTAATTTCCTTTAGTCTTGGTTATCTCCCATATGGTGTTAATGTTTTATTTTATGGTCAACTAAAATTTGGAATAATTGTGTTTTGGTCTCCATATTCAAAACATGTGGCTCTACTCTTCATGTTATGATCCAATCTATTTTCCATCAATAATTTAGATTGTAATTGCATATGTTTGATGTCCTTTATGCGCTCCTTATTGTAAATTCCCTAGTCAATTTTCAGAACCAATTCCTCCAAATATTTTTCAACCTTGGCAATATTTTCATCTTTTTCCTAAACCTCTTTGTCACTTAAGCTGCCAACTTCTCTTTTACAAGTTTTAGTGATGAAGAGAAATGCTCACAAGTCGATGAATCAATATCAAGAGAAGAATACCAATTATCCTTAATAATGAAATGAAATTTGTAGGAATTTACAAGGTAAGTTTCTCAAACAGAACACTAAAGGACACCACTCACAAACAGATCACAGATAAATACATCAGTATTCTTGACGTCATTAAAACCCTCAAAGAGGGAAACAGTCCACGACCTGAGCCAACGCGGCCACTTCAGGCAAATGACCCTCCATGCTCTTTAAATAGAGATCATGGACCAATCGGGTGTTAAGCCACGGATCAAGTGTCGGTAATACCAAGGAGGGAATGAACCATCAGATCACTTCATGTCTAGAACATATCGTGATCATCAGACTGTAAGTTACAAAAGTACATAGTAAAGAAACACACTTTACCTAACTCTACACTAGACCAAGTTATACTTAACTATCTCCCATGTGTCGGAATATCCTAACATCCCCTCTTAAGAACAACTTGGGATAGGATTGAAGGATGTACAAATATGACACAATAGGAGAAGGAAGGATGCATTAGAGCCTATCCCCCCTTAGTGACAACTTCCTAAACTCCAACTATAAAGTAAAGTTTAGTAAACGTTGCCTTTATGAGAGCCTTTGTAAAGATGTCTGCAACTTGATCATTTGTTGAACAATATTGCACTTCAAGGACATGGTCATGAATGAGCTTTCCGATGAAGTGCATGTGTAGTTCAATGTGTTTGCTGTGCTGATGTTGGATTGGATCTTTGCATAGTTGAATGACACTTTGATTATCACACCAAAGTGTAGTCAGCAGCTGCTGCTGAAAGCCAAACTCTGACAGGATCTGATGAAGCCATATGGCTTCCTTACTAGCTTCTACGACACCACGATACTCTGCTTCTGCTGAAGAAAGAGAAATGGCACTTTGTTTCTTGCAAGCCCATGTATTAGGTCTTGAACCAAGAGTGAACACATGACTTGCAGTAGACGTCTAATCATCAGGATCACTAGCCCAATCAGAATCAGTGAAACCAACCAAAAGAGGAGATGCTTATGCACTGTAATGAATCCCAAACTGAATTGTACCTCGAACATAACGAAGTATTCTTTTAGCTGCTTTCCAACGACTTTCATGTGGGTTTTGCATAAACCGAGCAATAAGGCCAACAACAAAGGAAATTTCAGGATGAGTATGGGTCAGATACAAAAGTTTTCCTACAAGTTGACAATATAAGGTAGCAACAACTTCAGGGGAAGTACAAGTGACTAAAAGTTTGGCTCTAGACTGAAAGGGAGAAGGGGCTGGCTTAGAGTCTTCCATGTGAAAATGACATAGAAGATCACAGGCATACTTGGACTGGGAAAGGGAAATACCTTCCTTGGATTGCAAGACTTGAAGACCAAGAAAATAATGCAAGTGTCCTAAGTCTGTCATTTCAAACTTCTTTTTAAGGCTGGACTTCACATGGTTGATAAGGTTGGGATCACTACTAGTGAGGATAATATCATCAACATAAAGAACAAGAATGATAAGAGACTTTCCCACTTTCTTGGTGTAGACAGTATTGTCAGAATGACACCTATAAAAGTCAATTTCTGAAAGAAAGCTATCCATTTTGGCATACCAAGCCCGAGGGGCTTGCTTGAGACCATAAAGGGATTTCTTAAGCCGACATACAAGGCTGGAGTTTGCTTGTATAAAGAAAGTAGGTTGTTCCATATATATTTCTTCATGCAAGAAGGCAAATTTAACATCCATATGATGGACTTCCCATTTGAAAGAGGTAGCAAGGGAAAGAACAAGGTAAATAGAGTTCATTTTGGAAACAGGGAAGAAGGTTTCAGTATAGTAAATGTCTTAAACTTGTGAAAAACCCTTAGCAACAAGACGAGCTTTATGTTTATCAACTTTTCCATCTGGTCCATACTTGGTTCTATAAACCCATTTGCATCTAACAAGTTTTCATCCCTTTGGAAGAGGAACAAGATCCCATGTATCATTTTCCAATAATGAACGATATTATTCATTCATAGCTGTGTCCCAATATGGATGGCCTGAAGCTTCTGCAAAGGTGTCAGGATCATAATTCACTGAAGCTTGAGCCAGTAAAGAAGAGGCTCTATCGAACTAAGAATGTGTATGTCGTTGAGATGTAGGATCATCGGCAAGAGCACCTGCTGCATCCCAAGTAGCACAGACCCATTTTGGAAGCTGAGGAGTTGAAGGAGGATCCTGAGAAGGTGGGGGAGGATTTTCATCCTTGCTATAATCATCTGAAGAAGAAATATTTTCAGAAGTAGAAGGGATAGAGAGAGGTGGCACATTTGCCGAACTAGGCTCGTAGGCCAATATATTTTCAACGAACTTTACATCTCTTCTAATGATAACATTTAAGGTCTTAAGTGGAATAAGTCTATATCCTTTGACATCTTCAGAATATCCAACAAAAATAATTTTTTCACTATAAGGTTCTAAAGCTTTATGTTTCTCATCTGGAATATGGGCCCATGCTTCACTTCCAAACACATGAAAGTGACTTACATGTGGTTTAATTGAGCTCTGTGCTTCTTTTGGAGCGATATTCTTTAAAACCTTAGTAGGAGTGTGATTTACTATGTAATTTTCACAATTAATTGCTTCTGCCCAAAAATTAAGACTAAGTCCTTTAGATTGAAGCACTAAGCCCTTTAGATTGAAGCATACAGTTATCCATTTCCTTTAAGGTGGGATTTTTCCTTTCAGCTACACCATTTTGTTGTGGAGTATATGGAACAATATGTTGCATTTGAATTCCATTCTCAGTGCAAAAGTTGATGAATTTGTTGTTAACATATTCTCCGCCATTACCAGATCTTAGCTTAAGAATTTTATGTCCAGATTGTTTTTCAACAAAGTCCTTAAAGAAGAACATGCTAAATACTTCACTCTTGAGTTTTAAGAAATATACCCAAGTTTGTCTGGAGAAATCATCAATGAAAGTTAAGAAATACTTGTAGCCAGAGAATGAAACAACTGGAAGTGGACCACATAAATCACTATGCACAAGCTATAAAGGAGCTAAGACGTGCCAAGAGGCACACTTTTCAAAACTATCCTGATGATGTTTTCCGAGTACACATCTGGAACAAACACCATCTATGCAAGATACCATTGGAAGACCTATCACCATACTTTATTTACATAGATTCTGAAGGGAGTGATAGTTTAAGTGACCAAATCGCTCATGCCAAAGTTTTCTCACTTCATCATTATGAGCAACAAGCACCGTGGGAAGATTTGATGACCCAAAGTTGTTAAACTTATACAACCTTATAGAATCATCAGCAATGCCAATAGCTAAAATCTGTCTAGGATCTCTTAGGTCATTAATTACAACATCGTGAGGTGAAAAATCAATGATTTTACCTTCACCTGAATGAGTTATCTGATATACAAATAGAAGGTTGTAGGATAAGGTTGGAACACATAATACATCATTAAATTGACCATTGTCTAGATGAACAACTCTAGTCCCTACAACACTAAGAGATCTATCATCACCAACATATATATTTTTGGTGTTACAACCATTTAAAGAATAGAACATGGCTTTGTTTTTGGCCATGTGATAAGAAGCTCCAAAATCAATGAGCCACTAATGAGAATTAGAAGAAGAAGATATATTTAGTGCATAATCAGATCGAGATGCTTGATAACCACATGCAAAAAGTGTTATACTTGAAGATGAAGTTGAATTTGAAGAGTGCTCCAAATGGATGTTATGCTTCTTCATTGCTGCTTCCAAGGCTTTCATCTTCTTAAAACATTTGGATTCTAAGTGGCCATCTCGATTACAAAAGTGGCAATGTCTACCAATATTCTTCCCTTTGTTTTTATTTTCCTTATCATTTTTTTGAAATGATTTTTCATTTTGAGACTAAAATTGCTTATGACCCTTCACTAGTAGAAAATGACTAGTTTTTTTTTTCTACTTTAAGACTAACCTAAGTACCCACGGGGGATTTGAACCGGTGACCTATTGCAAGGAGTGCCTTAACAGCGCACCCATTCACCGTCAATCCAAAGCCCCATGGGCAGTAGAAAATGACTAGTTAATTACTAAAAAAAATGACAAAAAATTTCATATAAACGACTATTTTTCGGGGTGACCAATAGTAGCTAATTTATAGTATCTTATAACACAACCAACTTTTAGTCATTTTTAGCTTAGTTATTAATTGGTTGTCTCAATTTTATTGTCTAGTAGTATATTTAGTCATTCATTTGGTCATTAATTGTTACAATTAATGACTAAATATACCACAAATATATTACTAAAATATCACCCGAAAAAAACCAATTTATGACCAAATAAATATGACCAAAATGTTTGTAGTGTTATAAGATACTGTAAATTAGATACTAATAGTCATATATATGCAAATTTAAGTCATCGTTTGAAACCAATTAATGACCAAAGATATATGACTAAATTTTAGTGGTTTTATAAGATACTGTAAATTAGCTACTAATAATCATATATATGAAAAATTTAGTCGTCATTTGTAACCACAAATTTATCATTTGCATTAGTCATTTATATTTTTTGGTAGTATCATATTCATTATATAAATTACTACTTTAGTAGTTTATATTCATTTCATTTATTTTCATTAACAATTGTTATAAGCAACTAATTTAGTCGTACATTCATTCTATGTGTTCATCATTAATAAACATAAACTACTAATTTAATAGTTTTAGATTGATTTTATGTTTTCAGTATTAATCCACATAAATTAATTAGTATGATTTTGCAACTAAATTAAAAAAAAAATGGCATATGCACATGTTCATATAATATGAAAAACGCAAAGTTACATATGTTAATTACAATACTAAGTAATATCAAGTGCAACTATAAATAATTCCAACCACATAAATTATATTATATAAAATGTCAAGTATTACAATATGAGTTTCCAACTTAATATTGGTTGGAGTACAATTTACACATGAAATATTGTTTCATCACTTCAAAACATTATCATTGTGTTGCCAAGGCATTGTAGGTAAATTCACCAACTCTGAAGATCTGACCATTAGTATTTATGTGTCTTATGCGGGATATTGGCTCTATGGGTACCACTAAACCAATGCTTTTCTCTCTCTTTAATTTGCATTTTGTCGCTCTAGTGTTATTGTTCTCCTCTTTCTTCAATTCCTTCTTCTTACCATAACACTGAGTTCCTTTCCTGGAAAAAAGAGATACAATGCAAAGTATAAGACATGAAAGTCGATGAACACTGGAATATAAACTAAAGTAGACTATAAAATATTTATACGATATATACCTCAACATCAACAATATTTTTAATGTCATTTTTCCCCATAAAAGCAAGAAACTCGAACAAGTTTTCTTTAGTTGGGCAATAGTGGCCACTACGTGGCCAAATGACCAATATAAACAAAGAAAATAAAACGTCACCATAAATCAATTTTGTACCTACTATGTTATCAATGTACAACATTTGTTCATGAAATGTTATCTTCAACTAAAGTAATAAAGGAAAATAGACGCACACATTTCTATCCCAATATTTTGAATTCCCATGCTTATGGTAAATTGCAATTTTTACTTTATCCAACATAATCAAACACATCGGAGCTAGCAATTTCTATTAAGAATGTTTCATGCGTCACTTTTGTAGTTGTATTGTTTCCTTTAGTTATCTTTAAGAGGGAGTGACACTTCAACAATAAAACTGGTCAGTGGAAATGTAATGGGTGGAGCAAAGTATTGCTGACACAAAATTACAACAATAAACTAGAAAATAATAAGACAAAACTTTGTAAATTGTGATACTAACCTAGAATATAGCTTCAACATAGTAATCTTCAATTGTCATTGTACCATTCCGAGAGAAAACAAATCAAATTCCCAGAAGCCAACAAATTATGTATGCCCCTTGTTTTCCTTGTAATTAATAGAGCAAGATTAGCACATGCAATTTCCATTTAGAATCTCTGAAATGATTTTATAAATATTCAAAGCAAACTTAATGTTACTGATTCATTTTTCTCTAATGCAATAAAAACTGAATATGCTAACATGTTTTTGAGTTGTAGAGTTATGTGATTCATTGTGTCCAAAATCATTGCTTATTGTCATGACTGTTTTTTTTTAATGATCATGCAATGGGTCTATATAATATTTGATTAAAAAACATTTTTTTCAAAATATATTCCATTTTTCTAATTCAAAGCTAAATTTCTTTCTAGTTTATGGTGTTCAAACAAACCAAAATATTTCTCCTTTAACAAGTAACTATTGTAATATATTACTAAATGAGAAGCTACGTAATGAAGTTATTAGTGGTGGAATACTAATAAATCACAAATACATGCAAGAAATAACACCACTATGTCTTAGGCATGCCAAGTCTTTATCCTCTTGGTTGGAAATATTAATTCGTGAAAACAACATATTTGACAGAGAACTTTTCTGAAACTAACCAATGCCAGTGTATCCAACAACAACGATATTTCTATTGGCATGCCCTCAAAATGTGTGGAAGTATCAAACATGTGTCTTTCACTTCCCTATACACACTCCTCTTTCTTCGTGTCTTCATAAGAAGCCCTCAAGTTCGATACTCTTGCAAGCACTGCCACAAAGTTCTAGCTCTAAAGGCACACAAATTTCAAATAGATGAATGTATTGTATCTTGGTTCTAAATGATAGACATAGTGATTGAAGCATCATGGAAAAATGGATGCAATTTGTGGTCATCAATTGGAAAATGAATTAATTACTCTCAATCCTTGTAATTCTGATACTACTTAAGATTTCATTTCCAAGTGATATCTCTTTGGCCTCAATTAAAAGATTGTAAAATTGAGAAAAGTGATGAACAACTCATTTTTGGCAGTTCTCTCTAAGTTAGGCGAGTTTTATTCATTGTTTGTTTCCACATTTATATTGAAATCAAGATGCCTTGGGCCAATATTTTGTGAGTCTACCTGCTTTTGATGCTTTTAATGAACAACTACTTGCGAGCAGGATAAACTCATCGAAATGGGTTCTCTTGGCTATGGAATTTTTATAGCTATCTCACCTTAAAATTCAAGGATACAACATAAAAAGGCATCTAAGGGAAACAAATGCAAATTAAAAAGGAGTGTTAACTTTTCAAATACCTCACTGAAACAATATTTTAAAGGAAATAATAGACCTCTTAAATGTTTCTTTTATGGAAAGGTAATTCAAAATCTTGTTTGTAGAAATTGGTTGCCTTCACTTCATAAATGAAGAAACACAATTTAATTGTCAATCTATCTTCTTTTGGAAATCATACAAGAAATGCTAAACCGAGCTCTGTTATTGCAATTTTCTTCTTACCTAAATGGATAATTTATTATAGAGCAACACATCACGCGGCTGCACCTAAGAAATTGTTTCCTTCCATTAATTCATGCAATACAAAGCATATCTTTCTGGGAAACTCTTCACCTGTACCTATTCAAGGGAAACGTTCCATTGAGATGATAGATGACATGATCAACAATGTTCTATATGTTTCTAATCTTTCAACTAATTTTCTCTCAATTTATCAGATTACAAATTTTGTTTCATGGAAAACAATCTTGTTTACTTTTTATTTTTGTTTCATGAAATTGAGGACCCTTCACAAATTGTTGCCATAGGAAAGTGGATCATCATGCACACTTGAACTTATTTTTTCATTTTGTAGTGGAGCCTCCTATCAATGTATTACTTGGTCACACAAATGAGTTAACTAAATTATGAAATGAGATATGGTCACTTAAATTCTTGCTATGATTGTCAACTAGGTAAAATTTGGTCACTAATCTTATGTTTATTTCTCTTTTTGATGGTGTTTGATGGTGTTTGTTCTTGGCAAGCATCCTCGAGGTAATTTTGTTAAGGGAAAATATTGGAGAGCTTCTAATGGTATTCAACTTGTTCACAATAATGTTGCAGGTATTATTCCTACCTTGTCATTTCAAAGGGTCCGTTAACTGCTTACATCCATTGGTGACAACTCCAAACAAACTTGGGTCTACTTTTTAAAGAACAAAAGTGAGGCTTTTGACACTTTTCTTGAAGCAATATGAAAATGTTTGTAGAGCGTTAGAGACGTAATGGTATTGAATATGTCAACATCAAATTTGAAGACTATTTTGTACTGATTATATTCTGTTGCAACATATGGTGCTCTATTGCCCACAACAAAATGATCCTCCCTCTCTTTTTCAACTGTTATAAGCATTTTGTACATGGGTACCTATCATGGCCATGTAGTCGGGACACATTTTTGGAATTTAGCCTCCTTTTTAATACTCACCTAAGTTTCACTTAAGGGGTTTGTTGGTGTACAAACAATTGTAAGTTAACTTGGGTAAATCATTAAATACTTGTATACTTGCAAACTATCCTTCTTAAATGTTGGACTCCTCCCAAGTTGCTATAAATAGAGGGATTCCCCTTGTATCTCAATAGAAGATCTAATAGATGCAGTAATTATCTTGTTCCTTCTATTGGCTTTGCTTCTATGTTAATATTTTTCTATTCTGTTGTCTGTATGGAGTTTGACCATGTTATGATCTTGTTGTATCTAGTTTGATTCCACATTAGTTGAGGCTACTGCACTTTCAGGTTTTCAGATTTCTCTATTTGTCTAACATCACTTTTTGCATACATTATGGAAATATATGGGGCATGTTAGCAGGTGCTAACCTAAGCCCTCTAAGACAATTCAACATTCCTTTTGTTAGTTCTAGTCTTCGCAACCTGTCACCCAGGATCAACATGAGCTCTTACTATGTTTGGTTTTGTTAGATGTTTTGCACATGATGTTCAGCACAAAACATGTCACAAGTGTGTCCATTAGAAGAAGCTCCGAAAAATATTTCCAATGGTATATCAAGCTCCCATAACTGGCTCCCGGATTAGAAGATATGATCAAAATGAATAAGTGATTCTTGGTTATGCATGTTTTGAGGTCAGTTGCTGCACACAATGACAAGTTTAGTACAAAATCAGTTTCTGAAATAATTGTAAGGAATTTTTCAAAAGTGAAAGAGGTTTTTGTTCATCACATAACAAATAATAAAAAATTCCTTCAGTTTATACATAGGTGCTATTATGTGGGAGATATACAGTGATATTTGAAGCCTACATTAAAACAAAGAAAATTTTTGATATTTTGTACTATTTTAGTCATTTTAGTGCGGTGCCATTTTACAACAGATGGAAAGTAAGTTTGCAAAACACAAGGAGGTTTCTGTTAATCATGAGCCATATAACAAAAACCTCTTTCAGTTTATTCACAAGTGTCATGAATTGGGATATGTGACAAGATCTGTACAGCTCATTTTCACAAATTTAAATTTTTAATGATTTTCTGTTTTAGAGATGATTTTGTGGCACATATTACGAGAAACTGGAAATGAATTTCCAAAATTTGAGAGAGTTTTTTTCTCCAAAATGACCTTATCTACAAAAACCTCTTTTAGTTCTATGGTTTAGGAGATACGAGTTCATCTTCAACACCTATTTTCATAAATTCGATTCAAGTTTAATGTAACTGATTCTATTTTGAAGAAAATCGTTGAGCTCAATTCTCTTAGTACAAGGATTAACAAATGTATATATTTTATGAATTTAATAGTGTAGGGGTTAGACTTTGGCAGAAGGTTGGACTCTTGTGAATGCTTTGAGCATTATTGTACATTCATCTCTGCAGTTTGGCAAAGGAATAGACCAGGGTTTGCAGCACTTTGTGGCATTCTTGTGGCAACTTGATTTGGTATTGTTTTTCCTTCCGTAATTGCAAGTTTACATGTGTTTATGTATGCTATCATCTCTCTCTGTTCATCTTAACTAAATGAAACAAGGATAAAGGTGGAATTCATTGATATTATAGTGCTCTACCTAGGGTTTTGCTTAGTTATTCATGTTTTCAACTGTTTGAAGAGGATCCCTGAGACTTTCATGCCCACTCCAACTTCTCACCAGTCTTAAGACTCTCCATCTAACTTATTTCAAAGTACTAAACCATTTTCCTAACTCGCCCCATAGAGATCTTTGCAACACTGTGTCCATTCCCCAGACCCAAAACTGCCTTTCACATTTGAGCCAGCAATCTAACATAAAACTTAATCAAACTCCTCTGAGCATATATCTAGCCTAAAATTAGTCTTTACATCAGTCATCTCAAGTCTTACTTGCCATATCTTCCTGAGATTGACAAGGAGAGAGCCCTCTCCCAACCTGGTAGGGCTAGCTACTAGGTTAAGCGTGGTTTGATGTTACCCTAGATTCTGCCTTTCTCAGCCTGAGGTAGATTTAGGCCCTAACATAGTGGCGACCATACTGGGGAACGAAAAATTTGTTTGTTTGTTATTGTTGTTTCCTTTATAAACTACAGATGGAGCCTGAAGCTAGCCAGGTAGCCTTCGAACTGCTCTTGCTCTACAAGTGCATAGTAGATGAATGTTGCTTCAGTCAATCTTCAGTCTAGTTTATAAACTGAATATCTGACTTGCAAATTGCCCCATTACATTAAACTAGGGAAAAGGTGACAAATCTTCTCTGGGAAAGATCATTCAAGTTGCAGATTTGATTGCTGATGGTGGACAACAGTCAGACACATATGAAGGCTGAAACATTCACCTGACGACTCCAACTCAATCTAGAGATTCCAGCACTCACTGATCCATTCATGCACTAAAATAAAATGGTAGGGTATGTGGCAAACCCTGTGTTTTGTGAAGTTTTAAAAAAAGTTAGAGATTAGTTAGTGGATATTGAAATTGATGAAGTATTTTTCATTACCGTGCTTCAATTTTTGAGATCTCCAAAGTTTCCTCCTAAAGCTAAAACTAGTTTCTTTGAGTTAGTTGTTGAAAAATTTGAGAAGGAGATTCAGTATTTAAATGATCAGATCCAATCATATGAATTCCGAGATCCCAAAAAGTTCTTGGAAACTCTCCCTCCTTCAAAAAAAGAAACAATAGAGCTACCCGTGGATGTTTGCATTGACAGTTTGCAGTTGGAGGTCTGCATTGAGGAGTTAGGGCAGTAAATAGAGTCTGGTTTCGTCGATCCTATTGCAGTGTACATGGAATTTTTTATTTATTTATTTTATTTATTTTATTTTATTTACTTTATTTATTTATTTTTAATTATTATTATTATTATTATTATATTTTATTTATTTATTTATTTATTTATTCAGTTTGAATGATAGATCAGATTTCCTTTTACACAACCAAATTCATTATGTGCATGTATGGATACCAGCCTTTTCAGTTGTGTCCTGGTTCGAGCACTTCCAAGCAGCATCCTTGTCACAGTTACTTGATTGGTTGATCTGGCATTACAACATTATTTGATCTATCAATTTTGTAGCAAAGTACGTTAGATTTGTACATAAATAAGTTGTTTGAGGCAAAATTTCAGTTTTCGGTATTTGTTTATGTATAGGTTGCAATATGTGTATGTTTTATGGATTGGTATAAGTTGTTTTGGGTTTGCAGTTGTTTGACCATATTTCCCAATGGATGAGGCACTTGGTCTATGGTGTTCTTGACACCTCCAAAGAGCTGCCATCCCCAATGGAGTCAATGTTAGTTCCAGTCTTCGCAGCCTATCACCAGGGATCAACATGAGCTCTTACTATGTGTTGTTTTGTTAGATGTTTTGCACATGATGTTTAGCACAAAACATGTCACAAGTGCATCCATCAGAAGAAACTCGGAAAAATCTTTCCAACGGTATATCACACTCCCGTAACTGGCTCTTAGATTAGAAGATATGATCGAAATGAATGACGGATTCTTGGTTATGCATGTTTTGAGGTCAGTTGTTGCACACAATGACAAGTTTAGTACAAAATCAGTTTCTGAAATAATTGTAAGGAATTTTTCAAAAGTGAAAGAGGTTTTTTTTCATCACATACCAAATAACAAAAACCTCTTTCAGTTTATGCACAGGTGCTACTATGTGGGAGATATACAGTGATATTTTGAGCCTACATTAAAACAAAACAAATTTTTCATATTTTTTACTGTTTTAGTCATTTTAGTGGAGTGCCATTTTACAACATATGGAAATTAATTTTGCAAAACCCAAGGAGGTGTTTGTTCATAACGAGCCCTATAACAAAAAACTCTTTCAGTTTATTCATAGGTGTCATGAATTGGGATATGTGACTAGATCTTTACAGCTCATTTTCACATATTTAAATTTTTAATGATTTTCTGTTTTAGAGATGATTTTGTGGCATAGATTACGAGCAACTGGAAATGAATTTCCAAAATTTGAGAGAATTTTTCTCCAAAATGACCTTATCTACAAAAACCGCTTTCGATTTTGTAACAGGTGTTATCACTCAGGTTGTCCCTAGGCTCCTTATAGGGATACGGTCGAGGTAACCACAAACCAATCTTTGGATTGCAGGTTCTAACCCACCTGCAATCAGAGAGGGCTCTCTCTATAATGATTCAACTTTGTTGATGATCTTAGGCTAGCTTTTGGCTCAGGGGTTTTTGTTTGTGTTTGGATGGAAGGTAGGATCTCAAGCAAAGAGGCAAGGTAAGGTGTGATAAGTTTCAAACCATTGGGCATGGAGTCATGGATTAAGGCTTGCTATTGCGTTTTCTTGGTCACAAGGGGATTATGGAGCGGGATAACCACACAGGATACAATTATCAGTCTACTGAAAGGATGGAATGAAAATCAGAGATGAAAGGCAAAGGAGAATCATTTCATCATACTGAAAAAGAGGAGAAATGGATGAATGGTGATCTAGGAGCAGTTAAGAATTCCTAAATTCTCATTCATATGTGAAAGAAACAGCGTAAACAAGATCATTTCAGTATACATGCTCATAGCTATTTCTGATGAAAACATAGAAAAATGCAAAAATTGAACTTAAGGTGTATTGAAACAAATCTTAAGCTATTCTTTTTTCCTGCAATTTAGAAGGCGGAACAGTGGTAAAAACATGAAAATTAACAGAGGAGAGAAACACTTATTGAATCATGTAGAAGCACAGGAATTCCGTAATCATCCCTTGGCAAATTGAACACATCAAGTAGTTTCGAAATCCACGCTTTCAGCAATATTTGATTATAGAAAGTATGACAGTTACAGTGCGGGTCTCTGCTTGGAGAAAATGTTGGGAAGAAAATTAAGCAATGTCTTCGACTCACTAACTAACCAACCTACCAACCAACCAACCCCTCACTACATTGTTCAGGGTGGTATATATAAGCAAAATATCGGAAAGTCATTCATTACAATTGACCTAAACAGGTCTGCTAGAATAGCTCTTCAAAAATCTAAGTGTTGCTGAAATTAAATGCAGGTAAGTCCTTTTGGCTGCGCTAGAGGCAGCTGAATCAAAAAAGACTACAATGTGGCCCTTGGAGGCTTAATGCGGTGCTGCTGGGATGATTGTGCTTCGGGATCTGTAGTTCTGCTCTGGTGCGAGTTAAATGTGCAATGATTATGATTTGAGGGCTTTGAGTGGCTTTGCCCTCTTTCTTTGACTCTGCTGGAAGGTATTAAATGTTCTCTTGCTTCGGGCCGCTGCTTAAGATTTTCACTGATACTCTTTGCCGCTACATTGATGGTTTTCGCCGCCTACTGATACTCTTTGACACGCTTGCTACCTGATGATTTGATTTGATACACTTTAAACTTTGTCATTGGTCCTCTGCTGTCTTTAAACCGGATCAATTTGGCACGATCGGGCAATTTCGGGCTTTTTCGACGCAAAACGGGTCAAAGAATCAAAAGATTCCCCAAAGATTCCCCGAAACCGTCTATTTCCCGTAGCTGCCTCTGTTTCTTATTTTGGAGCTCCGAAGTGCGATTTCTCTTCCTGCGCGAATTTTCGGCTTTCTGGCTGCTGACGTCAACATGACGTCAGCCTGCGGTGGGTCTCTGGTATGGAAGTGACATGGTGGGGTGCTGATACTGAAGGCGATGCGATGAACTTCTCCGATGCGATCGCAATATCGCATCGGCGGGGAACGGGAAGGTGTTTTAGTTGGACATTTGGTGCTTGCGACCGCCGATCGCCGATATCGCGATATCACGTCGGGTGGCGACGGATGGGTCATAACTTGCATGGAGAGGATACTGCGATCTTGCGATGCGATCTGGCTTTCTATAGTCTGCGGAGTGTTAAGGAAGTCGGCAAGGGGTTTGTTGCGGTCGAAGTAAGTGGGTCTGAAAGGCATTTGAGGCTTCGGAAGTAGCCTGATAACCTGAAAAGGGTTTTTATACTCTGGAAGGAGTCCATTGTATTTGGAAGATTGTCTGAGGGGCAGCATGAGGGTTCTTGCTAAGTTTCAGGTAAACTGAGCAATTCCCGAGGGTACTTATGGTTATTTTCAACCAGGGGGAGGGATATTTACATAGGGGATGATTTACATAATTTTAGTAGGGGGATGGGAAAATATAAGGAGCTAAATAATAATATCAGTGGTTAAGATGAAGATGGTAAGAAAGCGCTAAGTTAAGGAAAACTTAGGCTATTACAAGGGGATAGAACCTTTTTCAGAGAGAGTATGGAACAACTTTGAGTAAAGCAGATCTTCACCCTGAGCAAATGCTATGAAAATGATGGAACTAAAGAGGTATCAAGCAGATCTTGACCTCTTTTGGGGAAGTTAGTTAATGATTGGGGGAGATGGAGAAAGGAAGTTAGTTATACCTGTTTTTGAGCTTCTCGCATAGAACTGCCTGCTGATTGTGTTCTGAGTAAAGATGACACCTGGAAACCTGGAACTGATCAGCAATCAAGATTTAGCAACCTCAAAACTACCTACCTGGCCTACTTACCTAACATTTTTTCTTCCTTTGGTTTGGGTGCACTTAGACTCGCAAACCCATCATTTCGTTTTTCTTTTTCATGCTTTCCTATCTACAGATTACCCTTATTTCATCCGAGGGCCCAGATTAAGCTGTTGGGCTCCTCTGATTCTCTACCTATCTAAGAATCTGCCAAGATTACGCTGTTTGGACAGATTTACATTCTCTATATTCTAAAACAGGAAATTTAAACCTAGGGAGACCAAGATTAAGTGTTTGGACCTCCCTTTAACTGAAAATTGGCGATACCGGAATAACTTCTCAAAATTTGGAAGGCAATTAAATGAACTCTGAGTAGCCTTCTTCGCTTGGAGACTGTTAAACGAATATGGAGCATTGCAACATGCAAAGTATGACATATTTGGCTTGTAAAATTGTCAACCATGAAATATGAGTAACCTGCTGCAGCAGGAGGCTAACAACAGGTACTATGGTTTAGGAGATACGAGTTCATCTTCAATACCTATTTTCAGAAATTCGATCTAAGTTTAATGTATCTGATTCTATTTTGAAGAAAATGGTTGAGCTCAGTTCCCTTAGTACAAGGATAAGCAAATGTATATATTTTATGAATTTCATAGTGTAGGGGTTGGACTTTGGCAGAAGGTTGGACTCTTGTGTATGCTTTGAGCATTATTGTACATTCATCTCTGCAGTTTAGCAAAGGAATATACCAGGGTTTGCAGTAGTTTGTGGGATTCTTGTGGCAACTTGATTTGGTATTGTTTTTCCTTCTGTAATTGCAAGTTTACATGTTTTTGTGTATGCCATCATCTCTCTTTGTTCATATTAACTAAATGAAACAAGGATAAAGGTAGAATTCATAGATGTTGCAGTGTTGTACCTAGGGTTTTGTTTAGTTATTTATGTTTTCAACTATTTGAAGAGGATCCCTGAGACTTTCATGCCCTCTCCAACTTCTCGCCAGTCTTAAGACTCTCCATCTCACTTATTTCAAAATACTAAACCATTTGCCTACCTCACCCCATAAAGATCTCTGCAACACTGTGTCCATTCCATGGACCCAAAATTGCCTTTCACATTTGAGCTAGCAATCCAATATAAAATTTAATCAAACTCTTCTAAGCATATATCTAACCTAAAATTAGTCTTTACATCAGTTATCTCAAGCCTTACTTCCATATCTTCCTAAGATTGACAAGGAGAGAGCCCTCTCCCGACCTAGTAGGGCTAGCTACTAGGTTAAGCATGGTTTGGTGTTACCCTATATTCTGCCTTTCTCAGCTTGAGGTAGATTTAGGCCCTAACATAGTGGCGACCATACTGGGGAATGAAAAGTTTGTTTGTTTGTTATTGTTGTTTACTTTATAAACTATAGACGGAGCCTGAAATTAGCCAGGTAGCCTTCGAACTGCTCTTTCTCTGCAAGTGCATAGTAGATGAATGCTGCTTCAGTCAATCTCCAGTCTAGTTTATGAACTGAACATCTGACTTGCAAATTTCCCCAATACATTAAATTGGGGAAGAGGTGACAGATCTTCTTCGAGAAAGATCATTCAAGTTGCAGAGCTGATTGCTGATGGTGAACAGTAGTCAGACACATATGAAGGCTGAAACATTCACCTGGCCACTCCAACTCAATCTAGAGATTCCAACGCTCACTGATCCGTTCATGCACTAAAATAAAATGGTAGGGTATGTGGCAAACCCTGTGTTTTGTGAAGTTTTAAAAGAAGTTAGAGATCAGATAGTGGATATTGAAATTGATGAAGTACTTTTCATTACCGTGCTTCAATTTTTGAGATCTTCGAAGTTTCTTCCTAAAGCTAAAACTGGTTCCTTTGAGTTAGTTGTTGAAAAATTTGAGAAGGAGATTCAGTATTTATATGATTAGATCCAATCATATGAATTCCGAGATCCCAAAAATTTCTTGGCAACTCTCCCTACTTCAAAACAAGAAACAATAAAGCTGCCCGTGGATGTTTGCATTGACAGTTTGCAGTTGGAGGTTTGCTTTGAGGAGTTAGGGCAGCAAAAGAGTCTGGTCTCTTCGATCCTGGAAATATTTTTCAGTTTGAATGATAGATCAGATTGCCTTTTAAACAACCAAATTCATTATGTGCATGTATGGCTACCAGCGTTTCCAGTTGTGTCTTGGTTCGAGCACTTCCAAGCAACATCCTTGTCACAGTTACGTGATTGGTTGATTTGGCATTACAATGTTATTTGATCTATCAATTTTGCAGCAAAGTAGGTTAGATTTCTAAATAAATAAGCTGCTTGAAGCAAAATTTCAGTTTTCGGTATTTGTTTATGTACAGGTTGCAGTATGTGTATGTTTTATGGATTGGTATAAGTTTTTTTGGGTTTGAATTTGTTTGACCGTATTTCCCAATGGATGAGGAACTTGGTCTACAGTGTTCTTGACACCTCCAAGGAGCTGTCATCCCCAATGGAGCCGATGTTAGTTCCAGTCTTCGCAGCCTGTCACCGGGATCAATATGAGCTCTTACTATGTCTGGTTTTGTTAGATGTTTTGCACATGATGTTCAACACAAAACATGTCACAAGTGTGTCCATCAGAAGAAACTCAGAAAAATCTTCCCAACGGGATATCACACTACTGTAACTGGCTTCCAGATTAGAAGATATGATTGAAATGAATGAGTGATTCTTGGTTATGCATGATTTGAGGTCAGTTGCTGCACACAATGACAAGTTTAGTACAAAAGTAGTTTTTGAAATAATTGTAAAGAATTTTTCAAAAGTGAAAGAGGTTTTTGTTCATAACATACCAAATACCAAAAACATCCTTCATTTTATGCACAGGTGCTACTATGTGGGATATATACAGTGATATTTGGAGCCTACATTAAAACAAAGCAAAATTTTCATATTTTTTACTATTTTAGTCATTTTAGTGTGGTGCCATTTTACAACAGATGGAAAGTAATTTTTCAAAACCCAAGGAGGTTTTTGTTAATCACAAGCCATATAACAAAAAATTCATTTAGTTTATTCACAGGTGTCATGAATTGGGATATGTGACTAGATCTTTATAGCTCATTTTCACAGATTTAAATTTTTAATGATTTTCTGTTTTAGAGATGATTTTGTGGCACAGATTACGCGCGACTGGAAATGAATTTCCAAAATTTGAGAGTGGTTTTTCTCCAAAATTACCTTATCTACAAAAACCTCTTTCAGTTTTGTAACAGGTGCTATGGTTTAGGAGATACGAGTTCATCTTCAACACCTATTTTCATAAATTCGGTCCAAGTTTAATGTAACTGATTCTATTTTGAAGAAAATGGTTGAGTTCAATTCCCTTAGTACAAGAATGAGAAAATGTATATATTTTATAAATTTCATAGTGTAGCGGTTGGACTTTGGTAGAAGTTTGGATTCTTGTGAATGCTTTGAGCATTATTGTACATTCATCTCTGCAGTTTGACAAAGGAATAGACCAGGGTGTGTAGCACTTTGTGGGATTCTTGTGGCAACTTGATTTGGTATTGGTTTTCCTTTTGTAATTGAAAGTTTACATGTATTTATGTATGCCATCATCTCTCTCTGTTCATCATAACTAAATGAAACAAGGATAAAGGTAGAATTCATTGATGTTGCAGTGCTCTACTTAGGGTTTTGTTTAGTTATTCATGTTTTCAACTGTTTGAAGAGGATCTCTGAGACTTTCATGCCCTCTCCAACTTCTCACCAGTATTAAGACTCTCCATCTCACTTATTTCAAAGTAATAAACAATTTTCCTACCTCACCCCATAGAGATCTCTACAACACTGTGTCCATTCCCTGGACCCAAAATTGCCTTTCACATTTGAGCCAACAATCAAACATAAAATTTAATCAAACTCCTCTGAGCATAGATCTAGCATAAAATTAGTCTTTACATTAGTCATCTCAAGCCTTACTTGCCATATATTCCTGAGATTGACATGGAGAGAGCCCTCTTCCGACCTGGTAGGGCTAGCTACCAGATTAAGCGTGGTTTAATGTTACCCTAGATTCTGTCTTTCTCAGCCTGAGGTAAATTTAGGCCCTAACATAGTGGCGACCATACTGGGGAATGAAAATTTTGTTTGTTTTTTATTGTTGTTTGCTTTATAAACTACAGACGAAGCTTGAAGTTAGCCAGGTAGCCTTCAAACCGCTCTTGCTCTACAAGTACATAGTAGATGAATGCTGCTTCAGTCAATCTCCGGTCTAGTTTATGAACTGAACATCTGACTTGCAAATTGCCCCAGTACATTAAACTGGGAAAGATCATTCAAGTTGCAGATCTGATTGCTGATGATGAATAGCAGTCAAACACATATGAAGGTTGAAACATTTCACCTGGTGACTCCAACTCAATCTAGAGATTCCAACGCTCACTGATCCGTTGATGCACTAAAATAAAATGGTAGGGTATGTGGCAAACCGTGTGTTTTGTGAAGTTTTAAAAGAAGTTAGATATCAGTTAGTGGATATTGAAATTGATGAAGTATTTTTCATTACCGTGCTTCAATTTTTGAGATCTCCGAAGTTTCCTCCTAAAGCTAAAACTGGTTTCTTTGAGTTAGTTGTTGAAAAAATTGAGAAGGAGATTCAGTGTTTAAATGATAAGATCCAATCATATGAATTTTGAGATCCCAAAAAGTTCTTGGAAACTCTCCCTCCTTCAAAACAAGAAACAATAGAGCTGCCCGTGGATGTTTGCATTGACAGTTTACAGTTGGAGGTCTGCGTTGAGGAGTTAGGGCAGCAAATAGAGTCTGGTTTCTTCGATCCTATTGCAGTGTACATGGAAATTTTTTTTCTTCAGTTTGAATGATAGATCACATTGCCTTTTAGACAACCAAATTCATTATGTGCATGTATGGCTACTAGCATTTCCAGTTGTGTCTTGGTTCGAGCACTTCTAAGCAGCATCCTTGTCACAGTTGATTGGTTGATTTGGCATTACATCATTATTTGATCTATCAATTTTGCAGCAAAGTAGGTTAGATTTGTACATAAATAAGTTGCTTGAAGCAAAATTTCATTTTTCGGTATTTGTTTATGTACAAGTTGCAGTATGTGTATGTTTTATGGATTGGTATAAGTTGTTTTGGGTTTGCAGTTGTTTGACCATATTTCCCAATGGATGGGCACTTGGTCTACGATGTTCTTGACACCTCCAAGGAGCTGCCATCCCCAATGGAGCCGATGTTAGTTCCAGTCTTCGCAGCCTGTCACTAGGGATCAACATGAGCTCTTACTATGTCTTGTTTTGTTAGATGTTTTACACATGATGTTCAACACAAAACATGTCACAAGTGTGTCCATCAGAAGAAGCTTGGAAAAATATTTCCAATGGTATATCACACTATCTTAACTGGCTCCCGGATTAGAAGATATGATCGAATTGAATGAGTGATTCTTGGTTATGCAGGTTTTGAGATCAGTTGCTGCACACAATGACAAGTTTAGTACAAAATCCGTTTCTGAAATAATTGTAAGGAATTTTTCAAAAGTGAAAGACATTTTGTTCATCACATACCAAATAAAAAAAACCTCTTTAATTTTATGCACAGGTGCTACTATGTGGGAGATATACAATGATATTTGGAGCCTACATTAAAACAAAGCAAATTTTTCATATTTTTTACTGTTTTAGTCATTTTAGTGTAGTGCCATTGTACAACATATGGAAAGTAATTTTGCAAAACCCAAGGAGGTTTTTGTTAATCACGAGCCATATAACAAAAACCTCTTTCAGTTTATTCACAGGTGTCATGAATTGGGATATGTAACTAGATATTTACAGCTCATTTTCACATATTTAAATTTTTAATGATTTTCTGTTTTAGAGATGATTTTGTGGCACAGATTACGAGCAACTGGAAACGGATTTCCAAAATTAGAGAGAATTTTTTTATCCAAAATGACCTTATATACAAAAACCGCTTTCAATTTTGTAACAGGTGCTATGGTTTAGGAGATACGAGTTCATCTTCAATACCTATTTTCAGAAATTCGGTCTAAGTTTAATGTAACTGATTCTATTTTGAAGAAAATGGTTGAGCTCAGTTTCCTTAGTACAAGGATGAGAAAATGTATATATTTTATGAATTTCATAGTGTAGGGGTTGGACTTTGGCAGAAGGTTGGACTCTTGTGAATGCTTTTGAGCATTATTGTACATTCATCTCTGCAGTTTGGCAAAGGAATATACCAGGGTTTGCAACAGTTTGTGGGATTCTTGTGGCAACTTGATTTGGTATTGTTTTTCCTTCTGTAATTGCAAGTTTACATGTGTTTATGTATGCCATCATCTCTCTCTATTCATCTTAACTAAATGAAACAAGGATAAAGGTAGAATTCATTGATGTTGCAGTGTTGTACCTAGGGTTTTGTTTAGTTATTCATGTTTTCAACTATTTGAAGAGGATCCCTGAGACTTTCATGCCCTCTCCAACTTCTCGTCAATCTTGAGACTCTCCATCTCACTTATTTCAAAGTACTAAACCATTTTCCTAACTTGCCCCATAGATATCTCTGCAAGACTGTGTCCATTCCCCAGACCCAAAACTGCCTTTCACAATTGAGCTAGCAATCCAACATAAAATTTAATCAAACTCCTCTGAGCATATATCTAGCCTAAAATTAGTCTTTACATCATTCATCTCAAGCCTTACTTGCCATATCTTCCTAAGATTGACAAGGAGAGAGCCCTCTCCTGACCCGGTAGGGCTAGCTACTAGGTTAAGCATGGTTTGATGTTACCCTAGACTCTGTCTTTCTCAGCCTGAGGTAGATTTAAGCCCTAACACCTCTTCTATTTGGGGTGAAGTCGTTCCACTTTTCAAACTCTCTGTTAGGCTTTCCACTATAGATTCACCAACCGATACATGAAATTGAAGGAAAATTACAGATAATATTGATGATGAAGTGGATGTTATACAAGGAAAAAATGGAAGGAATCTGATCTTCAGTTTTTGCTACTTCCACTCTACCTGCATTGGCAGCAACGAAGCTTATCATCAACTTTATTGACTCGTTACTTGAGTTGGTTATATTTTAGGTGTTGCATCCATCTTCCTCTTTTTTGGCTTTCAATTCACATTCATATTTTATTCTCTTCGAAGTTATGAGCTTTAGACTCATGCCTTTGAATCTTGAGACCATGAATATGTAATTCAATCTTTGAGTTTTTGTTTGTAGTCAAAACTTACAGGTTTTCTTAAAACTCATGCTCCTGATGTTTGCTTCTGAAATTCAATATTCAAGCACATAAACCTTTTCTTTTAGAGCTAAGACTTTCTCAGGTAGAATTACCAACTGGGTTCTCTCCTATTTTGCAACCATTACTCTTAGGGAAGTATTTGAGTGGTGGAAATGAATGAGAAAGAGACCTCTCTCTAACCACAAACCAAATTTTTTAAATTTAAATGCTTTCAAAGCCTTGCCATATCAGCTTATAAAGACGGGATTCATATCAGACTATCTTTACTTTCAATGATTTTGAAGCCAGAACAGACCCCTTATTTGCAAAAATGTCAGTCACCTTAAACAAATTCCTAGTGGGTGAGAATACAATCCTGTCAAAACAATTGTTTTCCCATCAAGTAATGCCTTTAGTTTCCTAATGTTTATGGAATATGTGCTACTACTAACAACATTGTCTATAAGCCTAGGGTGAGCCTATAATCCCCATAGCATTTTTCCATGATTAAGTCCAGAGTTTTTTGTTTTTGTTTTTTTGTTTAATTAATTTCTAGAGATAACATTTTAATTGTGTTATTAGTTTTTATTAGAAGTTCTGTAATTTTGAGGTGATAACAAGGCCTCTCTAGCTCTGTTCCACCAGGGTTAGTTCTAGCCACTCGATATTCATCATGTCTCATTACAACATTTTTAACAATCTTTTTGGTATGATTTAAGATTTGTGTTATCAGATTCCCATTACAACGGTATCATCTTGTGCAGGTAGTGGGTGTACTATAGAGATTGTTATTAGTAAAGTTGTAACTTGTAAGTTATAAACAGAGTTGGATGTGTAAGCTTTAGATTGTTTGTTCGTACCCTTATGCAAACGTCTGCTTTGACTGCTGCATTTTGTGGTGTACAAGTCAAAAACATGCTTTTAGAAAAGTATTATGTTGGCACACATTTTTATTGATTTGAATTGTAAATTTAACTTGTGTTGCATGACATTTTCTTTCAATCTTTTTCTTACAATGAAATATGTTTATTTTATGAAATAAATTGAAGAATGTAAGTCCATATTTACTTCTTGAAGATGGTTGTTTTTCACATGCTTATTTGGATGGTTGTTGTGAACTATAATGTAAAGTTTCTTTTACTCTGGGTACTTCATTAGGATTTGTAGCATGGATAACATATCTGAAAGAAAAGTATCTGTATCATTTGTATAATTTTAGTTTTTCCTTGATTTTCTTTGCTCTTTTCCTTTATCTTTGAATAGTGCTCTTAAAAATCTACCTCTATCTTGAAAGTTTAGTCTCATTCTCATTTGAAGTCCACTGGTTTTGTTATTGCCTCTCTCTAAGTTTAATGGGACTTTTAAAGGTACCTTTTTCTCTGATTTAAAGAGTCAAGGAAACTGTTTAGTTCATGAGTGTGAAACTTTTTTCATAGGACTGTTTTCTTATGGATGCTAGTAACTTCATTTTGTATGATACTTTGATTATCAGGTTGGAAAACGCCTCCGACATCTCACAAAGCATCCTCAAGAAAGTATTTGTGTTAGCCACTATCTTATTTGGTTCTTGGAAGAAGGTTGTGAAAACAAAAACTCTTTCTAACAATGGAAACAAAGCTACAAAGTCAGAAGATAAGCAGTCCAAGACTATTAAAGTGAAGGTCAATGATGTTAAGAAAGTGTCTATAAAGGTTGAGAAGAAACCCAAGGAAGAAGAAGCATCTATCAGAAATAAGAAGGTATCGTCCTCTTCAAATGGCCCTCCAAAGTTGAAAAGTATGATTAAGTCTAATAACACAGTACATTACAGGATCCGTGAGCATCTTCATGAGGATATTTCCAAAGTAGGTAACAAAGTTGAGGGTGAAAACATGGTGAGAGTAAATGCATGTCATCCGGTACGAGTTGTAGTTTTTGCTAAGACACTGATATTTGAAAAGTTAGGGTTGTCTACTGGAGCCCAAACGTTGAAATATAGGTCCATCATGTTCAACCTAAAAGATGCAAACAATCAAGATTTGAGAAGGATATTTATTCTTGTGGAAATTAAGCCAGAGAAACTTATTTTCATGACAAAGGAAGAAATGGCTAGTGATCAAAGAAAGATCGAGAACAAACAGATCAAAGACAAGGCACTTTTTGAGTGTGAGCATGGGATAAAGCCTAAAGCTACAACATACCAATTCAAGTGTGGTAAATGTGGCCAGTGGAAGTGTACTTACTATTAGTTGCAAACAAGAAGTGGAGAGGAACTTATGGCTACATTTATCACATGTGTAAACTATAATAACCATTGGAAGTTCTGCTAATTTCACTGGTAGCTTGGTAGGTAGAGAAGCATTGGTTTAGTGAGATCTAGAGATTCATTGCCTACCCCTTGTTGGTTAAAACTATTAATGGCACCCTTGATTGAAAATTGATATTTTTTACATATTTACTTGATAGTACGTATAAATGATTGGTTAGGTTTGTTAAGATCTTTGCAATAACTGTGTATCATGGTATAAAGTTAGACAATGGCTTCTTAGGAAAGTAAACGCAATTAACTTTAACATTCTAAAGAAAAGCATCTAATTATATTTATTTTATTCATTTTATATGAATGAACTCTGTATTTTATCCATGATGGTAATCAAAATAATTGATGTGTATGCATTAGATGCCCTTCTTGACAGTTTCGCATCATGGAATAAAATACCTGTAAGTGTTTTGAGCCTTAGGTTTAGTTGTTACAATTATCATGAATTTGATATTCACATTTAGTTTGAAATTGAGAACTGCACAATTTTTAGAGATCCCATTAAACATGAGAACATTGAATATCAAAGCTTCTAGGGTGTAGTTTTATTTAATATTAAAATTGAAGGTAGACATCAACTAGAAAACTTGAAACAACAAGTAGTTCATTCATAATTTTTTATGAGGGTCAACCTTCACATACAAAAATGCATTCTTAATTAGATAGGTTAGATGATTAACCTAGAGAGTAAGACACCTTTATGATTATGTGCAACACAACTAAAACAAAAGGTGAAACATAGAGATCCACTTACTAAACAATAATTTGGAGAGAAAAATATTTCAAAGGAATCCTCTTCAAAGATTTTTGAATTCTTGCAGCTTTCTCCTCAAAATGTCTATCATCGGCACAACAAATTCTCATGTGAAGAATTACCCATAGATCATTTAGTTGTAAGGTAGAATTATATCTACTCATTAACATTTCTTATTTTGATTGGCTTCAAATTCAGCCCTCTAGCACCATACAAAAGGAAATCATACTAAAATAGAACATTAATGATAGGTAAGGAACACGCTCTCAACTACTTTAAGGATGTCCCAAGGGGAAATACATTTTTGAAAGGAATCAACAAGTGCTTTGTAAGCCGAGTTTGCAATTGTTGTAGCAACTAGAGTCCCTACCTGTTCTCTTGGATATGAATGATCCAAGATACTCCTAGACTCCCTCTTGTTTGAGGAATTACATGCTACTGAAGATTTTATGTTCCCATATTCAAATTGAATGAGAAATTTTCAACAAGCATCTCTCACTGTCCCATCATAGCAGATCGTTAGATCAAGTAGAAAGGTCATTAGATTCTTAAAAGGTTTTCCTTGTTCTTTCATTCCCATCTTCTAATAGAAATTAGCTTCTCTGGAAGAGATAGAATGAATAAATGCCTCTTAGTGATTTAATCGAAAAACATAGGATGATTTAACAAGTCCAAAAACTTCAGGCGAATCATATTTCTTGTGTGGCTCCAAATGATGAGAACCATTGAATGGAAGATGTGAAAAAAGATTTTCAACTCAATCTCTAAGAAAAATTTTCCTCCCTGAAAACATATGAAGCCCTAAGAGTTTTTGAACCACTTTCTTAGCAGATCATGCATTTCCACTATTAACCATCAGAAAAAAAGGAACTTGAAGAAGAAATAACCTTGGTAACATTTTCCCGCACTCCAAGTAGATGCTTATCCACTTTGGAAATGATAGAATTATCATATCTTCCTCCCCTCACATGGTTTATAAGCCTAGAAATTTCATTAAGTTCATTTCCTATATCTTCCTTAAATATCTTTCTTTGAGAAACACAGTGAGCGAGAACCAAATCATCCAAACCTGCACTAAAACCATATGAGGATAAAGAAAAATGTTCAACTAAATTCAAGCACTTCACTACCACTCGTAGACATTTACACTTAACAATTGTATTAAAAATTTTAGGCAAAGAACTCAGAAATTGGGTTTTATCACCATTGAATAATATTATTTCACTATTACTTATGAGAAGCCCATTCTTCTCATAGTTCAATTCCAGAGGTAAACCCATATGAAGAAGTTGGATAGCTATCCAAAAAGGCCCTCCATCATGCACTTTAGTAATTTCTGGTTCAAGAATGTTTTTAGAAGTCTACATTAATAGTTGATTCAATGTTGTTTTATCTAGCATAAATTTTCTGGATAGAATCTTGGAAGCCAACAATGTATCTACTATCAATAGTCAGTGTTGTTTTCCTCTCCATAATGGGCACTAATTTGTTTTGATTGACACTTAGAAGCTGAGAAATCTCAGCTTGAGATTTTAAAGATTGGGGATAAAAAACATGAATGCCATCCCCATCAAAATTTGCACCAAGTGGTCAACATATGAGAGGGTTAATAATCATTGTAGAGTCTGGATGTACGTATCCTTTGATGCCTCCAATGAATGTTTGTGGACACTTGGAGGATGATTAATAAAAAAAAATCCCCATCATGAAGCCCACGGCTAATCAGTTCATTGATTTCAACTTTCTTAATTGTTTTTCTAGATCCATTTGAACAAAAATTACCTCCTTAGTCAACATAGGTTCTACACTATCCCTTTTGTACAATTTTATGCAAATTTTCCCTGTTGTAAACATTTACATGCTCCACAAATGTTCATCTCTAGGCTATTTCTATAGATATACCAATTTCAATTATCCTTTGATATGCATTTCCAATGAAAACACATTGAGATGATATATTACAACTCTTAAACACTAAATAGTTAACAATAAATCTCAAAGGGTCTCACCTATAATAGTTGTTGAGCTACAAGGACAATAATCAAAACATTGTAGCTTGCTAACATTATAAAACTTCCACCTTGTCCATGTACTTTTTTCAAACCATGAAAGAAATATAATGTAGATAGTGGAATGAATAATCTAATTTACTTAGAAGGGAACCCATGTTACTTGAATGTTTCAAGAAGCCTCAATGGTATCTTGGAGATAAATCCTTGAAGAATATAACATCCTCCATAATCCAATACTTTCTAACTACATCATAAAGGAACTCACCTGAAACAGTTGCAGCTGCACTATAAGGAATATCATTGAAAAGAAGTTCCTTACTACCACTACTAAAAAAATTCTCATCCATGTACTTTCCTATAACTATGAACATGATGCAAATGGACAATTGACTAAAACTAACATAAAAGGGTACTGCATATTACTTGAATGGTTCAATAAGCCTCAATGGTATTTTGGAAGTATTCTTATCCAAAGAGAGATGATCCACCATCGTAACAGATTCTTGTTGTAGCATCAAAGGAATCATGATTATCAAAATCCATAATGAGCTTAAATTGATTTCCATCTAATCTCATAATTGAAATCAAAGTGGATTTAGGCTAACAATAGATTCTTGCACTAAACTTGACAAAAATCAATTTGTTGTTAGGTCCCTATACTACCAGTGTAACACCTTATTGTTATTAGTACAACCCCCTTATTATATTTTTGTGCCCATGTAGTCCCCATATTGTTATTATTGTGCCCCATAAAAGCCCACTATTGTAATTATTGTGCCTTTACATTATTATTGTTATGTCGGATTTGATTATATTATGACCCTTTAAACTCCTATATATAGAGAGGAGGTCTTGTCATTTGTATCATCCAAGAATTGTTCATTTGTGTAATGTAAAGGAGGTTGCCCCCTTGAAGAGG
>APFE030177953.1:495997-522422 GCA_000404065.3 Pinus taeda
GCCTCCTCTCAGTATTATTTTCAACATGATATTCTAGAGAAGCAAAAGATAAATAGTTTTATATATGCCATGGAAGCTGATATCAAGGGTATGAAAGCATATTGGAAGAAAGGCATGCAATATTTGAAGAAAGACATGGAAAGTTTGAAGGCAGGTGGGACAAAGTTGCTACAAGAAAGGCCTCCTAATGATGAAAAGGATCAAGAAACGTAAAAAGAAGAGGATATACACTGAGAACCAACCCTAGAGAAAGAACAAATGGATCCGACCATATCTTGTATTGCAGTGGCAAGAATTACCACTCCTCAAACTCTCAATATAGAAGGACATATCAAGAAGAAGAAGGTTCAAGCAGTGAAATACCAGGAAGAAAAGTATCAAGAAACATCAAAAGAAAAGGATACTCACCAGGAACCAACCCCAGGGAAAGAAGAAATGAATCCCACCAAATCTTGTAATGCATTGGTCGTAATTACCACTCCTCAAACTATAAATATAGAAGGACATATCAAGAAGAAAAAGGTAATAATGTTGATTGATTCGGGTAGTACCCGTAATTTTATTCATTGTAAGATAGTCAAGGAATTGAATTGTTTCCTATATCCAACACCAGAGTGCCAAGTGACGGTTGTAAGTGGAGGAACCATGAATTTCTCTGGAAAGTGCCATAATATCAAGCTATCCATGGGAGAATATGTATTGAATAGCCCAATGTTTTCCATTCCAATGGGTGGTACCGATGTTGTACTGGGAGTCCAAGGGCTACCATCCTTAGGTACAATAGCTTTTAATTTTCAAGAACTTTTCATAAACTTTTCTTCGGAAGGAAAGGAAGTTGAATTAAGGGGTATCACAAGGAAACCAGGAAATACAATCAGCTCTAAGGGAATGATAAAGCTTCTAAATAAAGAACAACATGGCATAATCGCAAAATTATGTTCACTAGAGGATCCCACATCGAAATCATGTATTTTTCCAGATCTCCAAAACATTTTGGACAATCATTCAAGGTATTTGAGACTCCTAAAGGCCTCCCACCTGTTCATGATCATGATCATGCTATTCATTTGATTCCAGGAAATGTTTCTCCAAACATTAGGCCTTACAGATATCCATATTCCCAAAGGAGTGGGAACTCATTCAAAAGTTGCAGAAGATCCCAGTTCAAACAATATTGCGAGAACTTGACAAGGAAGGAAAAATCATATTGGAACCTAAAGCAGTCACAGAACCGAGAAATCAACAGCTATGAAATAGATCAATTTCAGAGTATCTCATCAAGTGGAAGAACTTACCCGTTGAAGATTCCACATGGGAGGACAAGAATTTATACAGAAGCATTAAGAACTACTCAAGCGTTGAGGACAACACGTTTTGAAGGAAAGGGGCATGTTAAGTCCCTATACTACTAGTGTAACCCCTTATTGTTATTAGTACAACCCCCTTATTATATTGTTGTGCCCATGTAGTCCCCATATTGTTATTACCATGCCACATAGAAGCCACTATTGTTATTATTGTGCCCTTACATTATTATTATTATCTCGGCTCTGATTATATTATGACCCCTTAGACTCCTGTATATATAGAAAGGAGGTCTTGTCATTTATATCATCCAAGAATTGTTCATTTGTGTAATGTAAAGGAGGTTTTCTAAGGCGTTCATCTATCTATTCTATCTTTTTGTGAGCTGGTTTCATAACATTTGCAGCCTTGTACATAAAACACAAAGGTACTTGTAACTTAAAGGAAGATGTGGTTGAGAAAATCAATTTCTTCTTCATGAACAATTCTCAATAGGTAGAAGGTAAAATGATTGTTTCTTATACCTGTAAATTCTATGTGAAAGAAGTCCATGTCCACCATCATTAAATATTCCTTTTGCTTATAGAAGATGAAAAATAGTTTATCACATATGCATTTTCTATTGTGTTTGCTTTAAAATTTAAAATATAAAAGAATAGAGAGAATCAAAACAAAAACTAATGCTGTTTTTTTTATCAATTATCATGGATTTGGTATTGGGATTTTCAAATTGGGTTCAAACTGACAATAGATTCTTGCACTACATCCAAAAATAATAATATATTTGCAGCCTTGTACTTCATATACAAAGGTGTTTGTGACTTGAAGAGGGATGGGGTTGAGCAACTCAATTTTTTAATGAAACATTCTCAAAAAGTCGAAGGTGAAATGATTGTTTCTTATACCAGTGTGAATGTTATGTGAAGGAAACTCATGTCTACCATGGATAAATAATTTTTTTTGCATGTAGAAGATCAAAACTAGTTTATAATGCATGCATTTTCTATTTCATTTGCATTAAAGATAAAAGAACAAAGAACAAAGAGAATCAAAACATAAATAACTACATTTTGTGTCAATTATCATGGATTTGAAATTCACATTTAGTTTGAAATTTCGAACTGCAAAATTTTTAAAGAGATCTCATTAAACATGAGAACAATGAATATCGAAGATTCTAGGGTGTATTTTTCTTTAATATTAATGTTGAAGACAATTATCAACTAGAAACTTTGAAACAACAAACAGTTCATTCACAATTTTTTATTAGGGTTAACCTTCAAATACAAAAATGATTCTGAATCAGATTGGTTAAATGATTGACTTGTACAGTTAGACACCTTTATGATTATGTTTAACACAACTGAAACAAAAGGTGCAACATAGAGATCCACTTACTCAACAACAAATTGGAGAGAAAAATATTTCAAAGGAATCCTCTTCAAATATTCTTGAATTCTTGTAGCTTTCTCCTCAAAATCTGTTTCATTAGCACATCTTCTCATGTGAATAATTACCCATCTATCATTTGGTTGTAAGATAGAATTATATCTATTCATTAAAGTTTTTTGTTGTCATTGGCTTCAAAATCAGTCCTCCCACTGTACAAAAGGAAATCATACTGAAATAGAACATTAATGACAGGTAACGAACATGATCTCAACTACCTTAAGGATGTCCAAAGGGGAAATAAGAATCAACAAGTGCTTTGTAAGCTGAGTTTGGAATTGTTGTAGCAGCCAGAGTCCCTATGTGTTCTCTTGGAGATGAATGATCCAAGCTACTCCTAGACTTAACCTTGTTTGAGGAATTACATGCTACTAAAGAGTTTATGTTCCCATATTCAAACTAAATGAGAAATTTTCCACAAGCATCTTTTACCGTCCCATCATAGCAAATCGCCAAATCAAGTGGAAAGGTCGTTATATTTTTAAAAGGCATTCCTAGTTCTTTCATTCCCATCTTCTGACAAAAAAGACCTTCTCTGGAAGAGATAGAATGAATAAATGCCTCACGGTGATTTAATCCACAAACACAGGATGATTTAACGAGTCCACAAACTTATAGGCGAATCATCTTTCTTGTGTGGATCCAAAGGATGAGAACCATTGAATGGAAAATGTGAAAAATATTTTTAAGCCAATCTCTAGGAATGGTTTTCCTCGAAACATTTGAAGCCCTAAGAAGCCAAATTGTTGAACCACTTTCTTAGCAAATCTTGCATTTCCACTGTCAACCATCAAAAAAATGATCTTGAAGAATAAATAGCCTTGGTAACATTTTCCCGCACTCCAAGTAGATGCTTCTCCACATGGGAAATGATGGCATTATCATATCTTCCTCCCCTCATGTGCTTCATAAGACTAGAAATTTCAGTAAGTTCATTTCCTAGCTCTTCCGTAGATATCTTTCTCTAAGAAACATAGTGAGCAATAACCAAATCATCCAAACCTACACTAAAACCATTTAAGGTTAAAAATTCAATAAAAGAATGTTGAACTAAATTCAAACAATTCATTGTCACTCCTGGACCTTCTCATTTAGCAATTGTGTTTTATCACCATTGAGTAATATGTTTCTTATGAGAAGCCCATTCTCCTCTCAGTTCAATTCCGAGGTAAAGCCATCTGAAGAAGTTGGCTAGCTATCCAAAATGGCCCTCCATCATGTACATTAGTGACTGTTGGTTCATGCAACATTCCAAAAGTCCAAAATGATAACTGATTCAGTGTGGGTTTATCCAACATAGATTTTCTGGATAGAAGCTTGGCAGCCAACAATGTATATTTTTTCTTTCAACTGAAGAAATAATGTTTAGAGTAGCTCTGGGGTGTACATAGTCCTACATGGGATTGCTAACAATTGTGGGAACCAAACCTCCCCGCCTAAATATTGGATCATATCCTGACTAACCAACCAACAATGTATTTACTATCAACACTCAGTGATATGTTTGCCTCTCCACAATGGGAACTAAACATTTGTTGATCCACACTTAGAAGCTACAAAATCTCACCTTGATATTCTAAAGATTGGGGGTTAAAAACATGAATGAAATCCCCATCACAATCGACACAAAGTAGCCAACTTATGAGAGGATTAATAATCACTGTGGATCCCAGATGTATGTACGTTTTTAATGCCTAAAATGAATTTTGTTGGACACTTGGAGGATGATTAATATAAACAAAATCCCCATCATGAAGTCCACGGTTGATCACTTCACCAATTTCAACTTTCTCAATTGCTTTTTTGAATGCATTTGAACAATAATTACCTCCTTTGTCAACATAGTCTACAATTTTTTGCAATTTTTCCTTGTAAACATTTACATGCTCTACAAATGTTACTCTCTTGGCCATCTCTACAGGCATACAAATTTCATTTATCCTTCTATATGCATCTCCAGTGACAACGCATCCAGATAATAGATTACAACTCTTACTAATAAAAAAACTACACAGTTTGTCAATTTTTTTACTTTTTTCATTTGTAGGAGAGTTGTTTGTTGGAAATTTGCTTCCAAGTATCTAAAAAAGATATCGTAGAATGTCAAAATATAAAATATTGTAAAAAATAATAAGATTGATATCCATCCTAAAGACTCTTTTAAGTTTCTACTACTACTCTGTATACCTTTCTCCTTGCCCTTACACACAGATAATCTATGAACAATAATTGTAGATCGTTTGATTTAGCCTCATCTGACATGAATTTAGTGTTGCCATATCTTGAATCTTTGATCTCTTCAACAACACTAACAATTTTCTTCAGTGTGTGTGCAGCACGTTCCTAGTACAACGAGAGTAATATTGACAACCTAAATTTAATATTACCATTTAGATTTGAATTCCAATAAAACAATTGTTTATACTGCAATTAGAAAAATGAACTAACAACAAAAATCATGTTACTTACAGATGTGGTTAAGGGTATTCCCCACATATCAGGAATTTGTACACAGTTAGGAATTCAAGGTAAAAGTTAAAAAAAAATATTTCTCTTACTTGAGGGTTAATTTCAACTAACCTTTGAGAAATTTGTCATCTGCGGCAAAATATTGAAATCGATCTCGGGTTTTCTAAGTACGATCCCTTGACCTAAATTTTGACAATGGGATTTAGCAGCGAGAATCAGATTATCATTAGCAAGGGTAGTCGCCTTAGTATATTGAGTCTTGGAATCAAATCTTCATTGCAGCATTGTAGATCTTCATGCCTTAATCTGGGAAAACTTGAGTTCCTGGGCTCAATCCCTACCGTTGGAAGCCTTAGGGTCCAGGGAACGATTCCGATCTATCAATGATCTCTGGTCGGCATTTGATTTCATGAACTTGGTTACAAATGGCTGGGTTTTCATATTCTCCATCATTATTGTCAAAGTCGAGAGTGAATGACCAACGTTTCCATTCAAAATTGAGGCCTCGAGAGAATGTAGGAGCTTCAAAGTCCTCCATTAGAGTAATTCGAAAAAAATGCAATGCACAAATTCAAAATGTTCTTTGAATTTAAGGAAATTAGTGCCAAATACTTGAGCTCTTTCTCCCTAGAAATGAACATTCTAGAGGTTCTCCATTGGCAGGATGATGTTGCAATATTGCAGTCTATAACTGGATGGATCTAGCGTATTTTGTGACTTTTTGGTGAAAATTATGTATATCAGATACTTAGTTTGTGCGACTAGGATTGAACTTTAATCTACCTGTTGGGGGAACATCTAACCATCACAATTTAGGAATGTCAACCGAATGACATATCAGTTTAAAGTTCCCAGCATTAAAATTTTCTTGTAAAGACACCGCTTATAGCTTCAAGTCTTGCAAGTCTTAATCGCATGTCAACCATTCTACGCCATGCAACTCCTAAGATTTGTGGATTGTGTTCAACAAATGTGGATTTCGTTACATAATGAATTCATTCAACATGCAATTATAAATAAGAGATTAACAACGGAAGCAAAAACACTTCTGAGAAAAGTAAGCCATGGAGCACAATTTACTGGCTCTAATTCCACTCTCATGTGCTCTATTCTCTGTCATTCAATTGGCTTGCTTTCCTGCAACAGAAGAAGCCCGAATGGCCGCCGCTACTTCTCCTCCTACTCCCAACCCCATTGATTTGAATCCTTCATCAACAATTATGACTCATAAAAAAAGACCTAGAAAATATATAAAAAACTAAGAGTATGCATGTTAAGGAAAGTAATATGATGGAAATTAGATAAAGAAGGTACACCATATATGCTCAAAGAACAAAAATGGAAAAATAATAGCAATGAGGGTGTGAAGGCCTTATAAAAATTAATAGACAAGTTATAGGCTTTTTCCAAAAAAAGAAAAATCATACAATTATGTATTTTTCTTCATGAACTCAAAAAGTAAAGAAGGGTTTACAATCTTGGCCTAGTAGTCTCATCCATACATCCAAAAACATATATAAGAAATAAATAACTTAAATTTACTTCAATTATAGTTACCGGGTATTGCCCAAAACTTTTAATAAAAATTCCAAACTGAATAACACAAAAGAGTCTGTAACTATGGCCAACATGAGGCTTACCAATAAAACCCTAACACAAACAAACATCCATGCAGGTCACGAGCATGACGAGAGCATGCTCACGTTTCTAGAAACCGTATAAAGAAATTAGGGGAAAATGAGCACGTGTTACTGCCATAGAAAAAGGAAGCCTTATTGAAAAAAATTACTTCAAGAGATAAGCCAATGGATGACCCAAGCCTAGTCGAGGCTAACCAGCAAAGCACAAAACAATGGCCTCAGTGCAAATTTAAACCCATAAGATGCATTATAAAAAGGCAGGTAGGAATTTGTCATAGCAAAAAATATGGATATTTACGTGAGCAAAATGGAATGACGTCATCACATAAACTCCTACCACGAAAGATGAATGCTCAGTATCAACCTTAATGTCAAGATAAACACTTCTTTGAAATACCAGGGTTGGGGGTTCAATACAAAACTTAGCCCAGGAATTGATGCCCAGAAAAGCCTTGGTGAAAACCAAGTATTATTAAATCTCCATAATAGTTAGTCACCAGATCTAAACCCTCAAAGTAGGTTCAGGTTTTACCTGATGACAAGCAAACTCACCATTAACAAGTGAAATTGATGAAGAATATTGGAGAAGAAATTCAATCATGTAGAAATGACCCAAAATAATAGGTAAATTAAAGTTTCCAAGTCAGACTTTAAACCTGGTATGTGCAATTGGTCTTTTCTTCCGGAAATATTTAATGCGGGATAGTGATTCTATGCATGGTGACTCAATTGCGACGGAAATTCTCTTCACAGTCAGATACATTGAAGTTGCAGGGTTTAGCGCTCAACTCGAACAAATGAAGAATGAGACTGAAGTGGCAAAGGAAAAGGGTAGGTAGTTACCCTAACTATTGGATGATATCCTCATGACTAACCAACCAACAATGTATCTACTATCAACACTCAATGATATGTTTGCCTCTCCACAATGGGAACTAAACATTTGTTGATCCACACTTAGAAGCTGCAAAATCTCACTTTGATATTCTAAATATTGGAGATTAAAAACATGAATGAAATCCCCATCAAAATCCACACGAAGTGGCCAACTTATGAGAGGATTAATAATCACTGTAGGTCCCAGATGTATGTACATTTTTAATGCCTAAAATGAATTTTTTTTGACACTTGGAGGATGATTAATCAAAACAAAATACCCATCATGAAGGTCAACATAGTCTACAATTTTTTGCAATTTTTCCTTATTGTAAACATTTACACACTCTACAAATGTTACTCTCTTGGCAATCTCTACCGGCATACAAATTTCATTTATCCTTCAATATTCATCTCCAGTGACAACGCATCGAGATAATAGATTACAAATCTTAGTAATAAAAAAACTACACAGTTTGTCAAATGTTTTACTTTTTTCATTTGCAGTAAAGTTGATCCAAACAAGATATGGTAGAATGTCAAACTACAAAATATTGTAAAAAATATTAAAATTGATATCCATCCTAAAGACGCTTTTAAGTTTCTACTACAACTCTGTATACCTTTCTCCCTGCCCTTGAACAGAATTGTAGATCCTTTGATTCAGCCTCATGTAACATGAATTTAGTCATGTCGTATCTTGAATCTTTGATCGCTTCAACAACACTAACAATTTTCTTCAGTGTGTCTTCAACACATTCCTAGGACAATGAGACTAATATTGACAATCTAAATTTAATATTACCATTTAGATTTGAATTCCAATAAAACAATTGTTTATATTGCAATTACAAAAATGAACTAACAATAAAAAGCATGTTACTTATAGATGTGGTTAAGGGTTTTTTGTTACTTACAAATGTGGTTAAGGGTTTTCCCCACATATCAAGAATTTGTACACAATTAGGAGTTCAAGGTAGAAGTTAAAACATAAAATTTCTCTTGCTTGAGGTTTAATTTCAACTAACCTCTAAGAAATTTGTCATCTGTGGCAAAATCTTCAATATCATTGAAATCGATCTAGGGTTTTCTGAGTATGATCCCTTGATCTAAATTTTGACAGTGGGATTTAGTAGCGAGGATTATATTATCATTAGCATGGGTTGTCTCCTTAGTATCTTGAGTCTTGGAATCGACTCTTTGTTGCAGCACTGTAGATCTTCATGTCTTAAACTAGGAAAACTTGAGTTCCTGGGCTCGATCCCTGCCGTTGGAAGCCTCTGGGTCCAGGGAACGATTCTGATATGTCAATGATCTTTGGTCGTCATTTGATTTCATGATCTTGGTTACAAATGGGTGGGTTTTCATATTCTCCGTCATTGTTGTCAAAGCCAAGAGTGGAATGACCAATGTTTCCATTCAAAATTTAGGTCTCTAGAGAATGTAGGAGCTTCAAAGTCGTCCATTAGAGTAATACGAAAAAAATGCAATGCACAAATTCAAAATATTATTTGAATTTAAGAAAATTAGCACCAATAATTGATCTCTTTCTCCCTATAAATGAACTTTCTGGAGGTTCTCCATTGGGAAGATGATGTTGCAATATTGCAGTCTATAACTGGATGGATCTAGTGTATTTTGTGACTTTTTGTTGTTGATGTTTCAATCATCTCCATTATGGTCTGCAATTGGATGGATTTGGCTTGGTCTCTTTAAATATTAGTGTAACTATTAGTATTTACATTTTCTCCAATTTTCTCCTACTTCTTAGTATTGTAGATGGTTTGGAACAATCGTTGTGATTAGTGCTATGTGGGAGGGTGAAAATGAAGTTGGAATCTATGATTTGTTAATATATATATATATATATATATATATATAATATATATAATATATATATATATATATATTATATATATTACTACATTAATAATCCATAGCTTATATTGGGTGCATTAATTTAAATAATTATACAATGCAAAATTATTATATGCATTGATTTAAGAAATAATAGTCGGAAAATTGATAAGTATTGATTTTAACTCTAATATAGTTAAAATTATCTAAGTGATTTCAAAACTATTATATTGCAAAATAGTTTAGAAATACATAGTATAATGTTATAAAATAAATATTCTATTACAAAGTGAAGACCAACACTTTGTTTATGCAATACTAATCTTTTATTATAATTTTTTGATGAAAAATGTTTAACCAATGAATGTGATGCATTGATTTTTAGTGAAAATACAATCCATTTTGTCACTCATTCAATATATGCAATGTATCAAATAATCATGAGAAAAACCAAGTAATTGCATTGATTTCAATAATCATATAATGTATCCCTAGATAGGTTAGCTAGCATGAAACATATGGGGGGAATGAGACCGTAGTTCCACTCGCTACAAGAGGAGGGAGACATTCCATCATTTCCCTCGATGAATTAAAATGCACATACAATTGCATTGTGTGCCATAATTATGTTACCACCCCATCAATCATGTCACCCGTGTTTGTCTAATGGCATATTTCCCTTGGCTCATTAGTATTTTAACCCCTCTTCTACTTGGAAGACTAACATAGTTTGTAAGCCTACTCTAAATTTCGTCATTAGTCATTCTAGGAGATAAACAATTACGATGGCACCTGAGCCATTTCTCTATACATGAGGGTCAGGCTAATAGTTTGTATGCAATTGTATATTGTGCAGTAATGATGTAATGGTGTTTGGTATATTTTGTGAGTTTCAAGCCTGATCATAGGTATTTAGAAGGAACATTGGTCATTTTTGTATCATTTTATGTTTTTCACCCTATAGTGATTCATCCCCCTCGATAAATTTGGTGGTATTTCTTACTGAACTTGCTATATTGTTGAGACCATTCCCCCAGTCCATCAGAGCTACTTCTACTAAATTTTCTTCATTTTTTCTTGGCATTTAGCTAATTACTTCCTCAGTATATTTTCTTAGCTTGAATTCCTCTCCCCTTTCTAGGCACACAATCTCGCCCTCTAACATCATCAAGCCTCGCCACTTTTACCTTCCACTTCCCACTAGCTTATCTTTGTGGAATTGTCCCTCCTATAAACTCTTTCTTTCTGATTTCTTATAGTTTCCTTATCCTATCGAGACCATGCTAAGATAGAGAGCATAGGTCTACCATGGAATTACCTATTATAGGGACTTTGGAAGCCCCAAAACCCAAGAATGAGTTGAAATCTTTGCTACTCCTTATCATGATTTTACTCCTAGAAGTGTTCAAGAGGGAATTTTTCAAGATAAACGTGACATTATAGATGAAATACAATGCATTATTAACTTTTAGGTACTTACTAAGGTGGAGAGATGGGTTGCAAACATGGCCCACTACTAGAGTTTCCTCAATCACTATATACATATAGTCCATCTTTACTGGCACCTTAGGTTATTGTTTGGCTGCATGGTGATGGAGAAGAACATTACCTAAGAAGAGATGGTTTTTAATTGGATGAATTGTAGGTGTTAATGCGCTTCATGGACAACAAGCTAGGGAAACTTAAAGCCCACTTTGACTTGCCCCCTACTCTAGGTTGTTCTCTAGGAAGTGAAAGGGATCCTATCCCTATGGAAGCCTTAGAATATATAAAATATTAAATGTTAATTATGTTCTCTAGTTATCTACTATCAAGTCCCACTCACTTTGTTTTTTTTCTTCAATATATCCCTATATTTTTGACAAACATGTTCATTTTTGGTACACTATTAGTAAACTTTTTGTGTGGCTCTTAAGGAAAATGAAATTTTGTGCTTGGTCTAGTTTCTATAGTGGCAGACTATGAAATATTTCAAGCTATTTTGATGTAAAATAATGATTTGATGGAATGAAAACACTTTCAATTAAGAAAAAAATACAATCATATAATGCAAATCAATAAGGTGCATTGATTTCACTATTAGTAGATTGAAAAATGATTTGGTGCATTCATAACAAAAAGTATAAAATTAAATGGATTCATGGAAAAAAATTCAAAATGTTGATTACTATGATATAAAAGATGTTATTTCTTGTAAGTTATAATCCAATGCTTTCTTTAATTGAGTGTGAATTGTATCCTATTAGTTTTTGCAAATTAAAATTGTAATGTTTTGGTGCATTGATAACACAAATTATTAAATTAAATTGATTCATCATGGAAAACAATTTCAAAATACTGATTACTATATTGATATAAAATATGTTCTTACTTGTAAGTTATAATCCAATGCTTTCTTTCATTGAGTGTAAATTATATCCTATTAGTTTTTTCAAATTAAAATCGTTATTTAGTTTTTGTTATAATGTTAAGCTAGGTATAGAGTGAACTCACATATAGAATACATTAAAAAACCAAGAGCATGTTAGAGAGGCTAAATATAATTATGATAGGCATATGAGAATATATTTATTTACTCCTACTTGTTAGTATTGTAGATGCTTTAGAAAAATTGTTGTGCTTGATGCTATGTAGAGGGCGGGAGTGAAGTTGGAGAAGATGATTTGCTAATATTTTTTCCCTTCTCATTCATATTACCACATTAATAATCCACACCCTAGATTTTTCTTAGTTGATTTGAGCATCATGGGTTGTGTAATATTTAGAACTAAGGATTGAGGATTTTGTGTATGTTTATTAGTGTTTCCTCTTCATTACGTGGGTTTTTGTTGGATGTTGGCATTGTTATATTTGTCCATCTGTATTTCTAGATGACGTGTGGAAGTTGTGTTAGGTTGTTGTTAAAGTTGAGGGTTCACAAGGATGTTATGTGCATTCATTCTTGAAAAATGATTTGAATTTAATTCCTTGTGAATGTTATCAAAGGATATAACCTTGAAGATTCTATTCAAGTCCCTAATTGTAACCATCCACTGATCCAATAAAGAAGTGTTTAAGGAAGTATAACCTTTCAATGAAGCTATAAAAACCTTTGAATCCCCTATCACTTATAAGTTTAGATTGAAGAAGTCACACAATTAAAATGACTAACTTAAATGACTAATTTATATTATTGTAGTACTTGTTAGGTAGTCATATTCTTGTTCATAGACTAAATTAGTCATTCGTGTTAGTCATTTTTAGTTGTAATACTTATTAGCTAGTCATATATTTTAATCTGCGACTAAACTAGTCATTTATGTTAATCATTTTTAGTTTGGTCAATTGAGATTGCTTAATTTTGTTAGTAGTGTTTAAGGAAGTATAACCTTTCAACGAAGCTATAAAAACCTTTGAATCCCCTATCACTTATAAGTTTAGATTGAAGAAGTCACACAATTAAAATGACTAATTTTTATTATTGTAGTACTTGCTAGGTAGTCATATGTTTTTTCATAGACTAAATTAGTCATTCATGTTAGTCATTTTTAGTTGTAATACTTATTAGCTAGTCATATATTTTAATCCGTGACTAAATTAGTCGTTTATGTTAGTCATTTTTAGTTTGGTCAGTTGAGATTGCTTAATTTTGTTAGTATTTCACTTGGAAAAGCTACAGTGACTAACTTTTTTAGTCACCTAGTCACTAATTTCATTATTTTTTACTAGTGCTTGTTTGGTTTAGGACCATTCTTTTTAGGATACTGCTTCTTAAGATTCTTTGAATTTGGTTGTTGTTGGGCGGCTAAGCCTTTCTTAGAAGAATTTCCAAGATTAAGAAGACCAAGATATAAGACATTTTCTTGTTCTCTTATTAAAGAATCACAAAAGGCATCAAAAGAGTGGGACTTGTAGTCTTGTCCTTGAGAAATAAAGGCTTCTCTAGTAGAATGGAAGGTGGAAACAAACACAAAGTAGGTTGGTCCCAACTTAGTAAGAATGGAATAGATAAGGCTACCATCTTCTTTCTTAACCTTAACACCTTCCAAGAGAAGTCTAAGGGTCTTGAACTTGGACAAAAAATCTTCAATGGAAAAAAAAACTATTGGGGTCCAATGTAAGCAACTCATTTTCGAGTTGATGGGCTCTAATTTCATTTTTAATTCCAAAAACTTTAGTGAGTTGTTTCATTGCTTTATTAGGAGTATCATGTTCTGCGATATTGAATCTAAGGTCTAGAGAAATAGACATCTCTATCAACCCACATGCTTGATCTTGCTTATTTTCCCATTTGGCTGCCTTATCTTCATCTTGAGGTTTAGTTTCTTGGCTTGAGGATAGTATGTAAAGACCTTTACTTCTAAGCAAATGCACAATATAGGACCACCATTGGAAGTAGTTGGTGTTGTCAAGAATAACTTGGCATGTACTTTCCATTTTAACATAAACTGAAGCCGTAGATGCTGAAACTAAGTGTTCCCATGGAAAGATCTCGAGAAATTAGCCTGATTCAAAAAAATGGCTCTGAAAACGGCTTCCAAAAGAAGAAGTTATGGCTTTTTGAAGAAACGTTGTTGAAGATGCCGACAAAGTGCATGAATGTGCAGAAATGAATGATAATGTTATATTTAAAACCACACCCCCCAACCCGTTTCCAAACTTAATCTAATTAGCTCACTTAATTTTTTATTTTATTTTTATGCAACTCACTTTTATAAATAAGTTAAAATCACTTTTACAATGGTACTTTATGAGCTACCCACTAAATTGTAACTTAAATAAAAAATAAAGAGACTTTAGAATTATAAGTAACTCACTTTTTATAATGAGTGAGAACACTTTTACATAAAGTAATTTTAAAACATAAGTTACATGTGCTTTTTGAAAAAGTAACTCAACAAAAAGAAAGACTTGAACCCAAGATTTCTATTCTCATAAAGTAACTTTGGACCAAGTGAGCTAGTTTAAAATGTTACTAACTTTTGGAAAAGAGGAAGGTTTTTTTTTTTAGTCACTGAAGCTTTGGGGTGTGTGCTTACTTGAAAAAGCTCTTTTTTTGCATACAAAACAAAAACAACAAAACCCAACAAGGACATACAAAAAAAAACAAACCTTATGACTTGAAGTTAGCGTTAGCCGGAAATAAAATATTTTCCTCAATGTTTTTGATTTTCTGAGATCACATTAAGGCGTGGCGGAAAAGAGCATACACATGAGAAAAATCCTTCTTTTCGATTTCTGATTTGCCCAGATGCACAGAGTCGCAGGGCAAAGAGGATACATAGAAATGAAAGGTATAGATCCAGTAATAAAAAACAAAGAGCTAAATAAACCGAAATAAACAGAGAGATGAATAGCTAGAACTGCAAATAAAGACTGTATACCTCCATATCTTTAAAATGACATAGCTAGGGCTACCGGAAACCTTTTCGTATGAAACAAAAGGGATTCCTCACTGGAACAGATGCTCTTAACACAATAGAGCAATCCTCTCGGCCCGAAAGCAGTCAGAAACAATAGATCTAGGAAACGACAGTCAGATGCAGTTGTATCGGCTTCAGATTTGGATCACCAATGGATGCGACCCTCAAATAGCTCTGATACCATGTAGGAATTTACAAGGTAAGTTCCTCAGACGAAACACCAAAGGACACTGCTCACAAACAGATCATAAATCAATACACTAGTATTCCTGACGTGGTTAGAACCCTCAAGGAGGGAAACAGTCCACAGCCTGAGCCAACGTGACCACTTCAGGGAATTTATTAATAAAAGAATGAAAATTTACATAAGCTTCTCTCATGAATGATTACCCTACAAATGGCCCTCCATGCTCTTTAAATAGAGATAATGGACCAATCGAGTGTTAAGCCACGGATCAAGTGTCAATAATACCAAGGAAAGAATAAATCATCAAATCACTTCATGTCTAAAACATATCGTGACCGTCAGATTGTAAGTTACAAAAGTACATAGTAAAGAAACACACTTTACCTAACTCTACACTAGACCAGGTTATACTTAACTATTCCTATGTGTCGGAATATCCTAACAAAATTCCTCCTCCACAAACCAGCTATAGTTATATTTAAAGGAGATCCTAACTTAAAATCCCTTTAAAAAAATTATAAACAAATGGGGAAGTGACCATAGGCTCTAGCAGTTCTCACCCAATATCTATAATTTTCCCAATTTTGTAAGGCAATATCTTGAATTAGGGAATCTTCCAATTCTTTTACAAATGAATCATGACTAGATATATTATTGACCTAAGTAGGCCTCAATTTGATTGGCTCAATATCTACCCAATTGAAATAATTAAGATAATTAAAAAAAAATATGCAAGCCTGTCAGCACTAGCATTGTCCACACAAACTTCACTATTGTTTACTGTCATACTAAGATCATTGTTGTGTTGAGGGTATTGGGTTCCCAACTCCACATTGGGAATTAAACCCAAAGAAGAGGACCATTTAAACTCTTTCTTGTTTGATGTAGAACTATCCCTCGAAAATGAAAGTTCAATTACTTCATCAATGGAATTTAGTGATTAATATTTTTTATTACATAGTATGGTTGTTTGATTGTTTTTCCGTCCTATTAGCATGCAAAAGAAAGAACTAACTTTTCTAACAATAGATCCAAATATGAGGAAAACTCATTATAACTTCATATAACACACGTAAATTATATGAAATAAGGGGAAAACTTGTAGAACAATTCAATTAGAAGATAACTAATTAGATGAATAATGAAGAAAGTAATTTTTTTAATGTCATAACTTCCCCCCAATATTATGCACTTTTTGTGAAAATTCCTTATTTCCATCATCCATGAGAGTATAGCCAGTTGAGTGATACTTGTTCAAAATATTTGAGGACAAACCTTTGGGATCGTGCCTCTTGAAACTACTTGTTTTTTACCTATATTCCAATCACACTTATCTTTCATGTTTGGTTTGTTGAGTATTGTTATAGCTCAAAATGTCACCCAATGGGTTTATCATAGTTCAAAATGACACCCCCTTGGGTTTCCTACGAAATCACTTCAAAATGAGGGCTAGAATGAAAGGAAAAAAACATATGGAAACCCTTTCTAAAAATCAAATATTTCTCTCCAATGCCCCTAATACACGAGCAAGGAGAGTTACAATGCTTTAGTTGGTCTACTAGGGAGAGTTGCACCACTCTATTTATTCAGAAAAAAAGAGTTGGAGTAGTTAGGGCTGGCAGAGAGAATGGATAAGATTGGAAAAGGTAAAAAATTATTAGATTTCAAAAATAAAAATGAAATGACCATATCAAACATCGTGAACAAAGTGTGTTTAAATACTTGTGATGACTCCTCAAAGCAATCTAGATAAGCAATACTCTCCATATATTTAATGGAGAAAAGAAAGAGATAACAAAATGCTCTTGTATTGAAAATTTACTTCTCTTTGTGATAAGATGTAGAAGAGAGCGAGCTTGATCACGAGTTGTGGTGAGGGGAAGAGCCAGGGCAAGGACCACTAAGGGGGGAAACATTATAAATTACATTGATATAATAAAAAGATCACGTTTTCACCACCAATATCATGTGTTTTTCTATATTATTGTTAATGTATGTTTCTAGGTTATTTATGATGCTAATGCTAATGTGGTTTGCAGGGATATGGATATAGTGGTTTTCTATTGTATGTGTGCAAGTGCAAGTTACAGTTACAGGTGTATGGAGTATTACTATTAACATTAATACTAAAGTAATTAATAATATTTTTTTTAAGTAATAGATTTTACATTTCACGTGGGCAAACTTGGAATTCACAATTTGTTATTAAAAATAATTCCAAGAAGTAATTGTAATTAATTAATAAATGAATTAACATTCAGTTAAATTTAAGAGGCTTTTAATAGTAGTTTAAAATTATTATGTACATAAAATATGTTTTATCAGTAAATAAAACAGATGGAATTTTTTAAATTTTGAATTAAAAAATGTTTAATTAAATATATAATAAGAATGTTTAAATTGAAAATTGTCATCACTAAATGAATGTTAAAGTTTTAGTTTAAGTTTGTCAGAATCATAAAATTTTGACTGCAAATTTTATATATATGAAATTTTGAAATGCAAAATACCAATATTTGGAATGATCAAATTTCTAAAAAAAAAAAGTTTGATTTCTAGCGATTTCCATGAGGACGCTTGGGTTAGCCTACACACAACAATATACTCACAAAGCAGTGTACCTTGTTTCACAATAGCGATGTGCCACACTTCCAAACATGGAAGTGAATTTCATGTGAAGGTGATTTGATGATAAAATTTGAATCTATTGGTTTGGGTTTCAAATCTTATGGGTTCTTTCTATTTTCACACATATCATAGACCTTTGTGACTGTACCTTTGTTTTCTCGAATCTATTGCAGGTGCACCTTTTTATGAAATAAGCTCGTTTGCTTTGGGTTGGCATTTCTTACCCTTAGAATACCAATTCGACCTCCCCTAATGCACCCTAATGTTATTGGCACTCAACAGATTCGTGAACTTGGGATTGGCTTGCAAGAGCGTTTGCTACCTGATGGGATCTTTCTGTGGAATAAGCTTACCATAAAATAAATTATATTGTGGAAAAGAAAATTATATTGTGGAAAAGAATGCAAAATGGAAGACAAATAGCAAACTAGTCAATCACAATAATAAATCAACTACTCGGGATGAAGTTGAATGCAAAATGGAAGACAAAATACAAACTAACGAATCACTGTAATAAATCAACTATTCAAAATGAAGCTAAGAAAAAAACATAAATCAACAATTGCAGTGATCAATCAAGGAAGGAAAACAAACGGAGCGTTCAAATTCCTTTTAGGTACTTAAATTCAGTGAAAGCAAAATAATCCAGGAATTAGTATTTAACAATGGAAAATTTCCAGGCAAATTATGCATACCTCAAGAATAATGATCGGATGAACATTACTCAAATTGATTTTAGAAGGGAGATGACATACAAAATACACCAGCTGCTGCTTTTTTTATTAATTAAACAAACAATTGATTTTGAATCTGGTGAGAGGGGTATTTATGCTTTTTTGTATTAGTAGATTTACTAATAATAATTCAACATGCATACAAACTCTAAATTTAATTTTTCCCAAAATATAACTTACCTTAAACTCGACTCAATTAACTGATTCTCTAAATTTAACTATGCAAGTAATTACAATTTATTAAAATAATCCTCATCTTCGCTTAACGCTGCCAAATAGACACATACAAAGTTGAAGTAACACATTAATATTAAAAGTGCGAGGGGAAACATACCTCCAGGACGAAAAAAACACAACGACATTGTCACAGCTCAAGTTTGAGCCTCAGTGCACTCCACACTAGCCAGAATGGTGATAATAGGTTTACTTGTCGACCACCCGGATAGGAACAAGAGCGCTTGTGTTAACCTACAAATCTAAATGCTTGATTGCTCAAATTGGACGCACCCCAAACAAAAACCTTGGTTGCTCAAACTGACCGGAAGAGTGGAGTGTTATCTTAACCCTTAAAAGTGATGTGTAAAAAAAATCTAAAACGGTAAATTTGATGTTCACAGATTTAATTTAACAGTCATAATTCATAGTAACCAATAACAGAGGCTATAGCATGGAATTCTCGAGGGGAAGGTAATCGATTAATCATAAAAATCATCAATAGTGGGAACATGGTTGGAGTTTGGATTTTTTTTTTATCGGTCATGTAAAAAAAATGACTCGGTCATATAAAAAAACAATGTTTTGGGTCTTTATGCTTCCCGTCAAGAAACTCTATGTTTAAAAATTTTCCCTTCAAGATTGACGTTCTGATTAAAATTTTGTCTTTCGAGACAAAATTGGTGTGTGCAACCCCCTAGGACAAGGGACCCCTTCAAGATTGACGTTCTCATTAAAATTTTGCCCTTCGAGACAAAGTATAACGAGGGACCCACCTCCGTGCAGCGATTTGATTGCTAAATCTACGAAGACATACATACTCTACCCCCTCTAGTTTTGAACGTATGACCTCTTAAGAGGAAACACATAATCTTAACCATTAACCCCACTCAAACTGTATTATATGTAATTATTCTTATACTTATTCTAAAAATTATTATATTATTAAATTTCAATAAAAAACAAATCTAAAAAACCAAATAAAAAATTTAAAATTCAAATCAAATTTAATATATATTATATTTATATATATCATTAATTATCTCTCACTCCATTAATTAATTATCTCTCACTCCATTAATTAATTTTTTAAAATAAACTAAATGTATACATCAAATCATCATAAATTAAAGCCCCAGCTCTAAATACCATCAAAGCTAAAAATGCATGCAAAATTTGTCTTTTTTTCATCTTGTCTAGGATGACTTTATTGAATTATGGTTCATCAGAAAAGTCAGATTGGAAACATGTGTCACTAATACTAATACTAGTATTCAAATTGACTAACACATGTATATAACTTGCAAATTGATTAACACGTGTATTTTGAATGACCAAAAGAAGTACTAAATTATCTCTCATTTAACACATTTGCTTGGAGAAGTCTATCCTATATTAAGTCGAACAACTCACCACTCTTGACTTCCGAGGCTAACCTTGGGTACATGAAAATGAGTTTGGAAAGCCAGGTTTGCATTAGAAAAGACAAGTTCCACAGAGGTTAAATTTCTATATCAGATATTAATATTTTTTTCAGAGTGAAGATTGGATAAAAGCAAGCATAATTACTAATTGCATAAATCATAGCACAAAAGCGGAATAAGTTCAAGTTTCCCATTGAAGACTCATTGCAATGTTCAATGAATTCTATCAAAAACTCGGATTAGTAATATCCACCCTCTATTTCTCGGGAGCAGACATTGAACAGAATCATGTATTATTGCCATCTTCTCAGTGTCTCCTAAAATATATTCTTAAAAGGAAAATGTAAAATACATGTGTCACTAACACTAGTATCATAAGTAATCTCATTGAATCATTCCCATTGCTTTAAGATGAATCCTTTGTTTCTCAGTCTCATACTTAAACTATATTTTCATTCAGTAAATTAGTAGTTTCGCTATCATCTCAAAATTGCACTAATAATTCAACCTATTAGAACTAGAAGAGTTGAACTACAACCGGTATGATAAATGGAATCGGATTTGAGAACCAGCTCTTTTAAATCGACTGAATAACAAGAAGTTCCCCTTGCCTATATAAAATCAAGAAGTCGAATGGGATCGAGGAGTCCAGGATTTCTATTAGTTTCACGGTATAAAATCATTTTTACTCTTTAATCGTTTCCTGGCCTTGCTTTCTCAGCAATTTCGAATTCCTAAATCAATTAGGGCTATTTATAGTCAAGAGAAAAAGAAACTTAAAGCTCACTTTCACCTGGGTGTTAGCTTAGGCAATGGCCTCAGAAGAACAAAGTGCTAGATAGGGAGACCGATCCCTCCCAAAGGCCAAGATTGGTAAGGATGCCATCGAGCTCTTCGAACAAATGCAAAGGGTAGGTACGAAGCCAAACCGTATTACGTTTGTGAGTTTTCTTTCTTCTTGCAGCCATGTCAGCCTGTTGGATGAAAGCTATAAATTTTATGATTCCATGATTCGATTTTATGGAATCATGCCAACAATGGAGCACTATGCCTGCATGGTTGATGTTCTTGGCCATGCAAGACGCTTGGAGGAAGCAGAGAACTTCATCAATGAAATTTCCTTTGAACCTGGTCCGATAGTCTGGAGAACCTTGCTTAGTGCTTGCAGAAACCCTGAGAATATAGTGCTAGGAATACATGCAGCCAAACATGTCCTTAAATTTGACCCACGTGATGCTGCAACCTATTTGTTGCTGTCAAATATGTATATGCTAGTGCAGGCAGATGGGATGAGGTGACAGAAGCTAGGAAATTGATGAGGGATGCAGGGCTGAAAAAGGATCTGGGATGTAGCTGGATAAAAATCAAGAATAAAATACATTTATGGAAGAAAATCACAGCCAGAAATAGAGGGGATCTATGCAGAGTTGGGTAGATTGACTCAATTAATAATTGACTGTATCAGCTGGAGAAAAAATCCAAAATATAATGGAATTATCTCAGAATATCCAGTACTGTTTATGGAACGTCATGGTAATTGTGCTGTGGATTTTAGGCACACTGTCAGGGGAAGCAGCAGCACAGTTGGTGATGCCGGGAAGTTGGACACTTCTCATACAGAACGGCGGAGTGTCCGCCATGAACATGACTGCGACTTATCTTAATACCATCGTCATGTTTGATAGGACTTTGGTCCTCCTTTGCTGTTTCTGTACAATGGTCGACGCCGCGACAATCCGCAGGATTAGGCTCTCGCTCACGACTGCTGGGCTCATTCCATCGAATACAATGTGCTCATCAACACGATCAGGCCCCTCATGCTCTTCACTGATACCTGGTGTTCATCTGGTGCCTTCGCGGCCCAACGGGACGCTCGTTCAGACGGGTATTCGGAGAGATGGGGAGGGTAATCCGCTACTTCGTGCCCTGCTCGAATGGCGCTTGCGACTGGAATGAATCGCAGTCTTCCAGTCTCAACCGAGGGTACGCATCCAACCAGATCCTTCCCGACAACCGCATCATCGTCCTGCGGGGTACCGGCCATTTCACCTACGAATTCGTTCCGAGAAGCCCCGGTGAGGGAACCTTCAGCCTGCCTTTCTTTCCTGTCTCAGACACGAAACAGTGCGCAGGTGGAGAACAATCTGTACCGATGCGTTCGTGTGACCCCTCACCTGTTCGTTCCACACTTGTGCTCGCTTTCGCCCAGTCCGCCCATCGTACCGCCCAGGTCTGGAATTTGACGTCCCACAGGACGTATTTTTTATTTCATAACGTATTTGACGGCAGGGGAAAATTGTTCCACGTCAAACCGTTTGACCTTCCGTATACCTCTCCAACCCGTCAAAACGACGGTAAAACGTAAAGAAACCAGTACATAACACAGTTTGAACTTAAAAGCTATTTAAATTTTCCAGCGTCCCATTGCTTATTCCTCCATTACTTACTATTAATGGAAGTAATTCTCTAGCTATTATTTTGGCTTTATATGAATGATATCCAAATTTAATATGATGAGACGTGAAAATTACAATCTTAAGGTTTATCTATTCCAATGATGAGATGTGGAAATTGCAATTTTACGGTTTACCTATTTCAGATCTAAATTCACGAATCACAGTCAACGTTGCTATCATATGTTGGATGCTAAGTTGGTGCCCGTGGGTTTGTATTGGAATTTCGCTGTATCTGATGTTCATTACTTTAGTGTAAAACCGTGCTATTGCAGCTTTACAATAAATCAAGTGTAATCTGAGTTCCAGATATGCGACTTTGTCCTCCCTAGCGAATTGAAAGTGTTAAATTGTAACTTGCGAGCAAGCCTGGATTTGAGTCTAATCTGGTACTTTCCACATACACTTGTTTGATTTCTTCCTAACAAAGACTTTCAAGCATGCCCTTCATCTTTGACGTAAACTCAAAACCACAAATTTTCTTTATCTTTGACAACATGCGCGTTCCATAAACAGTACTGGATACTCTGAGATAATTCCATTATATTTTGGATTTTTTCTCCAGCTGATACAATCAATTAATAACTTTCATGCGCTGTTGCAAGCGTTTGTTTGATTGATAGGGTTTGTGGACCTGCGCGCTTCGTCTAGTATGCAGGTGCTGGTGCAAATGTTCGCTGGAGGTTTAGGGTTTGTGGTTGGAACATCGCTTCTACTTTTCTTGTGGTTTTCCGCCTGGATTTCTTGGTCGTTCTGGACTGTCGGTTGTTTAGGGTTTCTCTGGTGGTGGTCTTATTTGGCGATTTTGTTGTTTGGGGAGGAGCCGGTTGCAGTTTTACTGAGCTCGAGGTAATTTAAGAATTCGCTGTTAATTTGTTGTTTTGCGCTGGTGTTTTTGGTGGTTTTCTGTTGTCTAATGGCTTTTTCTTCTCGTTGTAGGTGTGGAAAAGGTCGTTGCAGGTGTGGAGAAGGTCTGGCGAGCTCCGGGGAAGGTGGGGAAGGTCGGTGACCATCCATGGCCTGTATCTGGTAGGATTTTAATCCTACCAGCAATTTCTTTGTGTTTTTCAACACAAGCAACTCTATTTGGATATTTTGTAAACTTTCTATGGCATTTTTTTGAGGGTTTAGGGTTTTTGTGGATATTTTGATGCTGTTTGTTGTTGAGGGTTTAGGGTTTTTGTGGAAATTTCGCTGTTTTTCTATTATTTTCGTCGTCCCGTGCTATCCTCGGCCGTCCTGTGCCATCCTCGGCGGAGGGTTTCGCCCAACAACCGGCCCTGAGCAGAAAGACAAAGGGAAAATGGAACATCGCAACAATGACCCCATACAAACCCTCAAAACCCTCGTCTTTTGGTATGACTTAATTTCTGATATGTTTGATAGATTCCTTGTTTTCGCTGTTATTTTCGCCCCATGCCATCCTTGGCCGTCCCGTGCCATCCTCGGCGGAGGGCTTCACCCAACAACCGGCCAGGACAACAATTCCCTCTCCTCTTGGCCCGCAATTCCGCTCTCCTCTTGGCATCAAGGACAGAGCACATGCTTATATGAATTAAGAGTGTTAATTACTGTGTAAATGGTCAACAAGTTGATTTACGCTCCTAGGCCATGATGAGATATCCTCTCTACATCTCAAATTCCTTAATTTTACTTAACTGTTCTCCAGTGTTTCTGTAACAATGCATCCATTACTTCTCTGAAATGGTGTTTAAGTAGACTCTCTGTCGCTGCTCTCAGTTGACTTGCATAACGTTTCCCTTAGGCTTCCCTTTTAAAAGCCGATCCTCTCATGGCATCCATCACCTGCCTTCACCTCGTCCGTGAAAGCTTCTGTCAGGAACTTCACTCTTTGTATTTGAAATGAAGCCTCTCTCGCTATTTCACTGCTCACCTATCCAATAGTTTCATCTTGCAATTTTCTTAAATTCACTTTAAAAATAATTTTCGGGTTCCAACCACTCTAAATGACCGCAATCCACTTCTCTTTAAAGTATGAGATCAATGGATATCATTATTAAGCCATTGCACTTTTATAGAAAGTCGTTAGATTGACTAATTTGAGTATATTTACAGTTAAGCAAATTTGGGATTATTTTGGTTGCGCTGAAAATAACAAATTCTTTAATGGCCATATGTATGGGGCTGTATAAGTCTACCATTGCAGTTATTTAACTATGAGCATATATAGCTTCCCTGCATTTATATCTATGAACAAATTAGTTATATGTTGTTAACCCTTAATTATCGAAAGCAGCAATTAAGAATAATTTTGAAAGGGGAGGTAGTTGACTGACTTGGACATTATTTAGACTGGCAAGCATAGTTTTTTGTTCTTATTTGTTGATGCTTGTCTGGCCTGTTGAAACTGCAAGTTAAGCCTTGCATGTATGTTATGCTAATAGACATGATTATTTTTTCAAAATTTATGATTCATTAGAAGCTGGAAATTACTGCTTAGTTCTGTGAGAAAGAAGCTTATGATGGATATTGTCTCATAGTTGTCTTAAATGGGACGAGATGGGAAAATTAAAGCAGAAATACCAATATTTATTTTATGTTTTCAATACTCATTCTTGTACCGTAACCACAAATGTTCATGGAAAGGGTTCTTGAGGACGATGATAAATTATTTTGGCTTGGCACCATTCAGTTCTTTCACAGATGGGTGAAATTTCATTTGCCCCACCCATGAATGGTTGCGGTTGTGTTTGCTTGTGAATGAAGGATATCCATAGTCCTTTTCTGCTAACGTTTGACTTGCATTAGAGTACTTTGGTAATTGAGTACGAGCTTCCACAGGTGTGGTTGCTCATTGTCAACGCCTCATTGACCAACTTTATAAAATTTTACTTGGAAAACACTCAATTGCTATTAGTACATTATTTGTTATTTTTAGTTAAGTTTTCTCTATTCTAGTGCTATGTACCTTCAGAAGTATATGGGAATGGAGTGTCGAATCTGTTATTTTGTTGTAAGAATGAGATGTTGGAACTACTGTCTAATGGCTTGTTATGTGTTACATTTAATAAGGTTGTGTCCATGTAACAACAGTTGCGAGTTATGCTTCCTGAGTCATGAATCAACTCTAACTCAGATCAACATCAAAGCAATTTTCTTTTTTTGAAGGAATGTTGCAAATATAGTTGGTCATTGTTAAGGCCTCATTGACCAGCGTTATAAGATTTTACTTGGAAAACGGTCATAAATGTTATTGGTACATTATGCGTTATTTTGAGTAAAGTTTGCTCTTTTCTAGTGCTGTATATCTTTAGAAGTATATGGGAATGGTGTATTGAATCTGTTATTTTATTGTTATGGCCTGTTATGTGTTGCATTTCATAAGGTTGTGTCCATGACTCGATCTAACAGGAATTGTGAGTGAATCATGAATCAACTCTGATTCAGATCAACATTAAAGCAATTTTCTTTTTTGGAGTGAATGCTACACATGCAACGCTGTCAAAATTGACCAACAACTTATTTTCCAGTGCTCTATTCCTTCTCTGATTCAAACCTCGATTATTAACATGGAAATTCCCTATCTCAACACTTTAAGCCTTAGATTGAATATCCTAAGGACTGCATCCACCTAGGATTAAGAATAATTTTGAAAGGGGAGGCAGTTGACTGACTTGGACTGTTATGTAACCAGCTCAAGAAAAAGATAGAAAAGATAGATCGACGCCTTAGAATTCAGCCTCTTCGAGGGGGAAACCTCCTTTACATTACATAAATGAACAATTCTTGGATGATTCAAATGAAAAAACCTCCTTTCTATATATAGG